>CAIGRT010175740.1:0-13945 GCA_903798405.1 Fraxinus platypoda
AAATATTTTACGACTAAATTCAAAATTTTTCCTTACTTTTTAACCACATATTCTTCTAAAAATCACTATTCAAATAATTGTTTTTTTCTAAATAATAGTCGTCAAACGGGTTTATTAAAGGGTCATTTTTTGTGTGAAAGTTTACGATGAAAGTCTACCTCGTTAAGTAAACTTGACTCTCAAGTGAGTAGATGTAGACATAACTCTACATTGTGAACTGCTACAAATCTTTATACTTATGATCATTTTTTAGTTACCATTGCTTTCGAATGTAGAAATTAGGGTTTAATCCAAAACATTTGCAAATTTTATGGCAATTGGATCTTCCTTAGCTAAAGCATGAATCATGAAGTACTTTAGTTAAGTTAATATTGGGAGGGAAATTTTTGGGGCATTTACTGTCTGGAATTTTTTGACGATTTGTAGATTATGTTTAAGGTGTTCAGAAAATTGGACAATCTTGAAGATTTCATATGAACATGTTTGAGCCTATTTTTTTGTAAAATATATTTTTTCTCTTTCTTATTTTCAATCACACGTTTTTCAATAAAATAATATTACACGAAAATTCAAAAAGTTTCTATATTTTTTAACCACATTCTCTATCAAATCACTATTACAAAATGCATTTAAAAAAGAAATGGGGCTCAAACAAGCTCATATTTGTTAAATATTCTTGTGCATATAGGCGCCGAGATGTTTTGTCGTGCAAGCAAAAGTGGAAGAAATTAATTAAAAAAATGAATTACTCTTCGAAAAAATGAAATATTGCCCGAGAAAGAATTATTTCATTATGTTCAACTTTCAGCCACTTATCATTTATCACAAGTCACATCTTATTTGGATCGAAACCCGTACAAACTTATGGATAAATAAGTGATTCGAATATTGGCCAAGTTTAAAAACTATACTTATAAGTGAGTATAACTGTAACTTTCAAACAAAGTATACATTGTTTTAATTCGATGTATAGAACTAAACTATCTTTATCTCAAGTTCTATTCGTTGATATTTAATTTACTCTATATTTTCATTAGTTGCAATGGAATCATTATATTCTCCTTCAAAGTTTATATTTATTTTAAATTGTGCATCAAGCTTCTATTGATTCACGAATGATTCTTCATCGCAAACTCTATGGAGTCCAATGCCCATGGATGCAACAGATCTCGACATTTATTACCAGGTTATGAAATTTTGGCGTTCTCACGTATACTATTTATTTTCAAACATATTCCATTTAATATTCTAATAAATGATGAAAAAGCTGTAACTTCTATCCAGCATTCTCTCTCCCTTTCTAAAATGTACTTTAGAAGAAGTTGAATCGTACTCCGACAAATTGAGCTGTTGATGGAACATAAATTTGGAAATAATTTAATGATTCGTTACACTTCAAAACAGTGAGGCCACGTCCAATTTTTTGACCTTAATGGCACAACAATGGGGGACCGAGACATATCTTATGGTGGAAATGTTAAATGGGTCAAATCGAGCTGCTTAATTCGTCCATTTTCTAGCTCGATTCTTTCACAATTTGTTAATGTCCTTTTCGAGATTTTTTTTACAATTCTAAATCATATATTTTGAAACGCACACAAACCCACTTTTTTAATGTTAGTGATACATTAAAGTAGATTACAATAAATAAATAAAGTTAAAGAAATAAGCTGAGTTTTTTGTTAATTATACACTTTAGTTCCATTTACTCTAATTTATTTCCTTTTAAAGAATTATATAAACATTTATTATTTTAAGTTTTGAATAGCATATACCTCCACTGAGATTATTACAATTGCAGAGACATTTCAACAATTTTAAAGTATTATATATGAACTTCCCTTAACTCAAGTTTTGAATAACGATGTTACATTCAAATAAAAGTCATATTAATTTTTTTTTTTTTTTTTTGCATTATGCTGATCTAATGTCTCTTTGAGGTCATTCAGCCTCTGTTTGAGCCACATTATTTTTTTCATTCGCATTCTTATACTCATTTTCAATCATACATTTTTCAATAAAATAATATTTCTCATCACATCAATAACTTTTTCTTTTTTTTCAACCACATATTCCCTATCACATCAAACAAAAAATCATCTAATGTCCCTTTGAGGTCATTCAGCCTCTGTTTGAGCCACATTATTTTTTTCATTATCATTTTTATACTCATTTTCAATCACACATTTTTCAATAAAATAATATTTCTCATCACATCAATAACTTTTTCTTTTTTTTCAACCACATATTCCCTATCACATCAAACAAAAAAAATGCATTTTTGAACTCAAAATGTGCACCAAACAGGAGCTCATTCTTATTCTTATTCTCTCTGTCAAATAACTTTCTTTTTGTTAAGTGTGTGTTTGTCTCTCATTCTTATTCTCTCTGTCAAATAACTTTCTTTTTGTTAAGTGTGTGTTTGTCTCCCATTATTGTAGAAAAAATGGAGTAATGAATAATATTATTTGGAGAATGCGTGGTTGAAATTTAAAGTAACTTTATTAGTTTGTGTATAAAATATTTTATTTGCTGAATGTGTGGTGGAGAATCTTATTATAGCAAACAATGTTTTGAAATAATGGAAACAAACATGGCCTAAATAATTTACACTCTTCTCATGTCTTCAAATTAATTCCCTGAAAAAATTCTGACAGGAATGACAGAAGCAGTCAAGACTCAGTTTGACCTGTGCCTTGTAATGGTGGCAGTTGTTCCACCAATTTTAATGTACAATTGACTACTCATAAGCACGGTTGGCACGCACAACTCGACTCGACTATACTCAACAAATAAATCCCATCATTTTTCCTTAATCTGGTATAGTAATATACAGTTCAATACATCAAATATCAATTGCATATTAGATATGTAACATCGAACAGACATAGACATTATTAGACCCTATTTGATCCCCATTTTTTTGTAAAATAAATTTTGTAATAATGATTTTTTTGGAGAATGTGTGATTAAAATGTAGGAAAAGTTTTTGGATTTATGTATAGAATTATTTTATAAAAGAATGTGATTAAAAATGAGTTTAAAAAAAAACAATTTGATAAAAATAGAGCTCATGATAATATTTTCAACTTTTTTTTTTCTTTTTTATATTGTGAATTATAACTGACAATTTATAAGCATGTTTGACACACAAGATTGAGCAGTAATCTCGTCTAATGTTGTGTTCAAAAATCGAATACACGTTTTGTATGTAATACTCAATAGAATTGAACACAATAAATGTCAAGAATTTAACTTTTCTTTTCTTTTCATAAAGTTGACAACTCATAAGCATTGTTTATACGAAAAAGTAAATTGTAGTAAACAAGACAGTTAACAAAATATAACATCTTTCTTCCTTCACTTATCTAATATCATGCAGTTCAATATATAAATAATTGAATTTGGTATGCAGTACACTACCAACTAGGCGTATGAATGACAAAATTTTAAATTTGTTCTTCTTTAATGCTGTCAAATAGGATAGTTTACCTCATGGAACAAGCCATGATTGTTTAAACATGAATAATGGGCACAAATATGTTGGAAAGTGCATAAATTACCATAGCCAGGGTAGTCATATGACTGGAATAACAATATCATACATTCTAAATACTTTTTTTGAAAAAATAAAAATAAAAAAAATTGATGTTCGAGTCTGGTAGAGCACCGCCCGACCCTCCCATCCCGATATACCTGGCTGAGAACGATCCTCTACTGCTCTAATGCCCCCCCAAGACAGACAATATACACTTCAGTAACAAAGAGGCTATAGAAGAAAACCAGGAGCATTTCCTCTGCTAAAGCAGCAATCAGCAGCAACTAACCTTTTAATAGATTTTATGGAAAGTATGATGACGGGAATTAGACAGTACTATACAACATTAATAAACTAAAAGAAACTAAAACACTGTCGAGTTGAGATTTGCTTTTACCTACCATGCCAAATCCTCGAAAGTGTTCTACCAAAGAAATTATGGTCCACTTGACATTAAATGTAGATAATTCATACTTAAACCTTCTCCCCTTTTCATCAATAAATGCTCTATCAAAACTGACAATGCATAACCGTGAAAACAACTTATCTAAAGCATATGCATATGAGCAATATCACAATCAGTCATGGCTTATGCTACTTAGACTATTTCAATTACAAGACATACTTATATTGATCTCTTGTCCAGACCTTGAAATCGGCATGAATATTTGTGACACGATTTTCCAAAATAATAGGAAATCATATAAACATGTAACGAAGGAGCAACGAATCTCCTGCATCTGACAATTCTAATCAAGGTCAAGCAACATAGATCAAAGCCACTTGATATCACCATCACCAGTGGATTAGCAAAAGTTATTTATTTTGCAAGTAACTTGGTTACACTTATTTTCAACTTTGATCAATAAAAAATTGTTACTTCAAAACTTATTTACTTATAAGTAAATTTGTTAAGCATGTGCAGCAGTTGCTACCTATGCATTGAGTATAAATGGTAGGTAACAGAGAATCAGAGATTCAGAAAGGCCTACAGGTAGGAAGTCATCATCTAATAACTTAACTTATTATCAACTTATCCTAGGCTTCTATCTAGATTAAATGGACTGTGTTTAATTTAAATGTTTATAACTAACAACCCATTCTGATCTATTGTTCTTTCACATTTATCTATTTTTATGAGTTTGATTTTTCCATTACTGAAGTTCTTCAGTTAAATTTGCTTCAGTAGTTGATTCTTATCAAGGACAGTTATCTGAACATTTCCGGCAAATGGAAACGTGGTTTTGTATCAAATTCTTCTAACTCAATTGGATTATCATGAATACTAGATGTATATATCGATAAAACTAAAGTGTACAAATTTTCTTGTATGACCGAAATAGTAGAATGAATCGGTAACAAACCTACATAGTAAATGTAATACAGAAATCTTAAGCAATGACAAATTTCTGCAAGTACAATAATGAAATAGTATAAATAATTAAGTTGGGTCTCAATACATGAAATAACTTATTTTGTCAAAGACAGAGGTTTCAGTCTGTGTATATTGTTGTCATAAATCAGGAAATATAAAGAATCTTGCATCTATCATCCTTTTGATAGTTTTAATCTATTGCAATTAAAATCCCAAGGGTAACCATTTTTTTAAAGAACTACAGTTATACAAACAGGAACAGAAGATTCTCTGCTTACCCTTTCCGCCTCTTGTGACTCAGCACAAAATCATCTTCCTCATCACTGTCAATTAATATCCGTTTCTTTGCTTTCGCATCACCACTTTTGGGGGCCGGCAGTGGCTTTTTTGAGATTGCAGGTTTACTTGAAGGTGGGATCGATGGAGATTTGATAGGAGTACCCGTCCGAAGTTGCTTTTGCTTCCTCTGCTTTTTCTCGAGTGCCTTCCTCGCTCTTTCAGGAGACAGCATCCCATGTTCCATCAACCTGCACAAATAATTTCTCACTTTGTCAGCAGTCTTCTGTCTTTGGATGCCAAAATACAGAATGGAACAGCATGCTAGATACCAGTGACATGATTAGACAAACAACACATTTGGCTAATAAGCTTAACGAGTTTACTTATAAGTAAATAAGTAATTTTTAAATAAAAAATGATATTTAATTAGATAGTAACTTTTACCTTGCTCAAAACCTTACTGTCAAAATAAGGTTAACATTTTAAGCACAAAGCCACAAACATCATTTATTTAAAGCTTTAAGTAACTTATACTTTCTAAGCTTAGCCAAACATGCTCCTAGTTGGCGTGGCATATCACAAAAACAATTCATGCAATAATCTGAAATATAACGAATTAATTGGCATCCATTTTTACTTCTTGAAGATAACAATCTCATATTCTACATGAATCAATACAAAATCTTATAGATTAAGAATTGCCAAAACTTAGCAAGCTTCGCCCAGTTTTAAAGAAGCCAGATTGAAAGTGTGGAGTAAAAATGTGGCACAATGATGATGATATATTGCTGACTGAATGATTTGTTGGATGTTTGACCGGGTGTTTTGTTGACTGCTGCCTTATTTCTTGTTAAAGCGTGTTTCTGTGGGATGCGATTTCTTTAATGGGTATCAACGGCTCAGATGTCATCAAGTGTAATCTTCAACACCGTTGGATGGCTAACCTTCTGGTGACTTCTTTATACCGTCAATTTGACTAGGGTTTGAGGATGTATTAATCGTAATTCATCTCTCTCTGTGTGTGCGACCTTTGTTATTCTCTCGTCTCTATCATTCACTTAAAAATCTATCATTCACTTAAAAAGGCAGAAAGCCATGTGTCAATCTGTTAAGAAAAATCAGCTGTATAGATCTTGAGTGATTTGTATAGGTTAAGGGTTGAGTTCTTAAGTGAACATTTGTATAGATCAACAGGCTTGTTGATGTAAATCTCGAGTGATTCATACTGAGTGTTCTGAAAGTGTATCTTGGACGATTTCTTTGGTTCCGATTCTTAATATAGTGGTTCCTTCCGGTGGCGGAAGCTCAAAAGGGGATTAGGAACTTTTAAGTTCTGAACCTCTTGCCTTATGGCGAAAAATCCTCGTGTTTCTCATATTTTCTGTTATTTTTGTTCTTTACGGTTTAATATTTGTTGTTAGAAGTGCCTAATAATTTAAACCTAATCTTAACAGTGGTATCAAAGCAGTTAGACGGTGGTTCTTGGCTCCGATCTTTGTAGATCTGAAAGTTTGATACCTAGTTCAGTAGTTCTTTTTATTTCTGAAACCCTAATAAAGGGATCTGGTGAGTTCGTTCGTTCCTGTTTTACGATTTAAGTACATATTATTTGCTTATACCTTATAGTCTCTTGCAAACATGTTTAAAATCTCAAGATCATAGACTTTCTTGGCAATTCCTTTGTCCAGAAACCCTTCAAGTTGTTTGGAATCTGAGGGTTGTCTTGATTTGTGTCAAAGCTAGATTCGAACTCTCTGCATGTTTCTTATTATTGTATATTGCATAGTGTTATAATTTTGTACTTGGTTTCTGATATATAAACGTTTTCTGTGACTGTATTGTTTGGAATAAACTATTGTGAATTTGCTGAACTTGTATAT
Source organism: Fraxinus platypoda (assembly GCA_903798405.1). Lineage (NCBI taxonomy): Eukaryota > Viridiplantae > Streptophyta > Magnoliopsida > Lamiales > Oleaceae > Fraxinus > Fraxinus platypoda. Next base: position 7,073 of record CAIGRT010175740.1, read on the forward strand.
ACCTTTGAAGTGTTCTGTTTGATCTGCATACACTGTTTCTTCATTCAAATTTTTGGTCATGACTTCTTCAAAATTTGAATTGGAAGTTTTTAATGGTAAATGAGACTTTAGTTTCTCGTGCAAAAAAGTGAGAGCACTTTTACTTCAACAAAAATGTGCAAAGGCAATTGACGAATTGTGCATCTTGAAGCGAGTAAAGTAACTGAACAAGATGAAACTGCATAGAGTTCCATTTTTCTATATTTGTCTAATAATGTGCTTAGGGAAATTTGTGAAACAAAGACTGCTGTTGAATTGTGGAAAAAAATTAGAAACTACTTATTTGAATAAAACCATTCCAAATAAGGTGCATATTTTGAAACATTTTTTTGGTTTTAAACTAGATCCATCCCTAAATCTTGTAGTTAATATTGACAGATTCAGTAGATTATCCCGTGACCTAGCCAACTGTGATGAGAAACTCTCAAAAGATCAGTTGGTTGCGGTCTTATTAAATTCAATTGGTGACAAGTATAAAGATGTTAAAAATGCTACTGAATATGGAAGGGAAACTCTAACTACTCATATTATTATTAATGCCTTAAGAAATAAGGAGTTAGAGTTAAAATTTGAGAGGAAAGAATCAGTTAGGGAAAATTTGATGGCTAAGTCTAAATTTAATTCTAAGAATGGTATTCTCAATAAGAAATTAGGACACAAGAAAAAGGGAAATCTGAAAGATAAAATGAAAACAAAAGGTAAAAAATATTTTTACTGTCAAGAAGAAGGTCATTTTATCAAAGATTGCCCTAAAAGACTTAATGATAAAAGAAATAAGTCTAAGTTAGATGGTGATGCAACATTAGCCTGCAATAATGAGGCTAATATTGATGAAGTTTATGTTGTTGTGAACTATCAACCTAGTCAGTCAATAATGGATTCTTGACTCAGGCTGCACATTTCACATGTGTCCTAATAGAGAATGGTTTGCTGAATTTGAAAATGTAAATGGTGGTCAGGTTTTAATGGGTAATCATATAATGTGTGAGGTTAAAGGAATAAGAACTATTACTTTAAAAATAAAGGGTAATAATCAACTAGCCTTGGAAAATACTAGGTATGTTCCTGATTTACAAAGAAATCTTATTTCTTTAGGTGTTTTAGATGACCTAAACTATGACATTATGATTAATAAGGGATACATTAAAATCTTGAGGGACTCACAATTAATTGTTAAAGCCCCCAAGAGACGTGGACTTTACATTTTGTAAACTCAAAACTTTTTTTATTACACTTCAACAGAAATCTCTGTTCAACATGATAAATCCCTAATATGGCACAAAAGGTTAGGTCATATTAGTGATAAAAGGTTACAGATTTTGAAAAAACAAGGTGCCTTTCGAAAAGATAACGTTGAGAAACTCAATTTTTGTGATCATTGCATCCTATGAAAGCACAATAGATTACATTTTTTACTTGGAATGCATAAATCTGTGTCAATTATTGAATATTTGCATGCTGATCTTTGGGGATCAGCTTCTGTCTCAACTCATACTGGTTTTAAATACTTCATTTTGGTCATTGATAATTTTTCTAGAAAAAATTGGATTTTTCTTCTCAAATCATAGTCTGACACTTTTAATGTTCTGAAAGAATGAAAATCAGACTGACAAAAAAATCAAGTTGTTAAGAACCGATAATGGTTTGGAATTTTGCAATTCTGAATTTGATGAGTTGTGCAAATTGTATGGTATATTAAGACACAGAACCGTGACACACACTCCACAACAAAATGGCTTGGCTGAAAGAATGAATAGAACTGTTTTAGAATAAGTAAGATGAATGCTTTTAAGTTCTGGTCTTCTCAAGTTATTTTGGGGGGAAGCTGCAAAAACAACTAGTTATCTGATCAATAGAAGTCCTGCTAGTGCTATAGTTTTTAAAACTCCTGAAGAAAAATGGACAGGAAAGACTATTGACTTTAGTAATCTCAGAGTTTTTGGGTGTGCAGCCTTTGCGCATCAATCTGAAGGAAAATTAGAACTCAGAGCACTTATTTGCGTTTTCTTGGGTTATGGATAAAGAGTGAAATGGTATAGACAGTGGGTAAGGGAGACCAAAGGTTATAAGATCATTATAAGCAGAAATGTTGTATGTAATGAAGATGATCTACCTTGTTTAAAAAGGAAGGAAAACCTAGAGCCCCTAAGACACAATGACACGAAATTGAGGTGGAGAAGATTAATGATGAAAATCAGCAACCTGATGTTCAGATTGAAAATGAGAATGTTGAGACTCATAGTAATGAAGGTTCTGAACAATCTGAGGCTAATTTGGAAGCAAATCAACCTTTAGATAACTATCAACTTGATAGATAGGTAAAGAAAACAGATGAGACCTCGTGTCAGGTTTGATGATGAAATTTCTTTTTTGACCTTTCAAGGGTTTATTGAAGATAAACCTGAATCATTTAAAGAAGCTATGAGTAGTAAAGATTCCAATCTTTGGCTAGCAGCAAACTCAAAAGGGGATTATAAACTTGGACAATTTCTTTGGTTCCAATTCTTAATATAGTGGTTCCTTCCGGTGGCGGAAACTCAAAAGGGGATTATAAACTTTTAAGTTCTGAACCTCTTGCCTTAGGGCAAAAAATCCTTGTATTTTTTTTGTTTTCTGTTATTTTTGTGTTTTACAGTTTAGTATTTGTTGTTATAAGTGCCTAATATTTTAAACCTAATCTCAACAGAAAGCTTAATTTATATCAAATTCTATGACTTCGCTTGACAAGACTAACAATGGTAAAAGTGGCCCAGATAAAAAGAAAACTAACCAAAACTCAGCCATTTCACTTGACGGTATCTGCTTTGATAATGATTCATAGAATATCCTCAGCGGTTCTCGCTGTTCACATGAAGCGACAATATGGAAGAGAACGAGAATTCAGTCAGTATAAACTTCCTACAGAAAATAAGCAATCAAAACTTTAAAGGGGATATAAGAGATACAGAACCTCTTCAGGGACATCATATTTCTGTCCCGGCAAGGAAAAAACTTTCTTTTCTCTGGTTTTGGTCACTGTTTTGTTGACAGTCTTTGATGAACTTGATGTTGTTTTCGTTTTTAGCTTCACTTGAGCAATATGAAATGAAAATAAATCAAAACCAAGATCACAAATATCTATAAAGTTATAAGTTGATGAATTCAAACTCGTACTCACACATTCACTAAATAAATCAGAAAAATACACAATCGGTAATGCAACAGAGGTTGCAGATCGTATGCTCAAGGCTCAACTGGAACTCTCGAAGGCAGACATGAGGAAATGCCTGTGAAGGGGCATGGCTAGGCCGAGAGCGATGCTGTTTATTTCAGTTTTTCTACTCCCTTTTATTGCTTTAGTTACTTTATTTCACACTTGTAATTATTACTGTTCGCTAGGGGTTAATATGTCTTCTATGAGGTTTTCTTTGTTTCCTTAAAACAGAAGAACTAGTGTTGAAGTGGGCTAGTTGGATAAAAAAAAAAAAAAAAGAGTTTTCTGCAGGTCTTGATCCAACCTCGGTAATTATGTGGAATCTAACGAGTTTTATGATTGCATGTTTGTTTGGTGTACAATTCCCCTGAAACAATTGGGATCCGTAAACACTCAGTACACGGCTAATTACTATTACACCATTCAGATAATCCAATCTCAGTAAATTAAAAAAAAAAATATATATATATATATACAGTATTCAAATTGTGAACTCAATAAAAACAAACGAATCCACACAGCAAATCATGCCTCGAGATTTAAAAAAAACGATCTAATAAATCTTAGTAAATGAGTGCAAAAAAGTTTAAAATGTTACAATGCAATGATTTTTGCTAATGGACACCTCAATTGTATATACAAGAATGATGCACGAAATAAAATACAAAATTCCCAATTGATTTTCATACAGAAGGGGCATGATTTTGGCAGATTGGGCACCTCAATTTATATTCAAGAACGATGCACAAAATAGAAATACAGAACTCCTAATTGATTTACATACTAAAAAATGATTTTGGCAGATGAGCACCTCAGTATTATATAGAAGTGCAAAATCCCCAATTGATCTAAATACAAAAATGAAGGACTTCGGCAGATGGTTGCACCAGTATATATAAAAAAAATGATGCAAAAAATAAAAACACAAAATTCCCAATTAATTTTCTTACTAAAAGTCATTATTTCTGCAGATTATATAGGAGTAGAAAATGCCCAATATGGCAGATTACACGTCAATTTAAGGGGAAAAAAAAAAGATCTTCGTAATTGGGCACCTCAGATTTGGAGCTGGATTTCTCTACAACTTTCTTCTTGTTGACAGACGAATCAATCCTGACCTTTGATGATGATGACCCATCGCCAGTAGACTTGAATTTCATCCCACCACTAGATTTGGTCACTGTGGCCATGGATTGATTATAACTGTGTAAACAATCTACAATTTTTATATGATAAATCCGAATTCTCTATCTAGATTTGCAGACCTATCAAATTGAATACGCATCGCATGATATATATCTCTTATTTGTAGAATTTTTCTTTGTGAATGAAAAATAGGAAAAAAGAAAGCAAGTAGAATTGAGAGCTGAATGGCGTGCTGGGTTTTTAACTGCTGTCAATATCTACTGTTGCATTGGACTTCCATGCGGTGATCTTTTGGAAATGTTAAATTTGGCTGTCCATAAAAATAAAAACAAAAAATACCTTAGTCCGATTTCGTAGGTATACCACGGTTGATTTAGTATAAAAGCTGTCCGTCACGATTTTGTCTACAATCTTCTTGTATTGCCGAACAATTTTGCCACCTTCTTTGACATAATGTCAATGCAATGGCCTTCTGTCATTAGCCAATATAAAAAACAGTCAACACTACCATCCAATCACTTGTTGCCACACCTCATTCTGTTATCCAAGATGTTAAAAACATATGAAAAAGTAGATTAATTCTTTTGTCTATGGGATGGGATCGGCTATTAGTTTTAGTCATCGATTTCAAAATGATATAAAAATAAAAATTGGATAAAACGAATCAAAATTGGAAGATCAAATTGGCATTAATCTCTACTTCATCTAGGGGTGGCTCGGCTCGTTTGGACACAAGTCGATCTCGAACTTAGCTCGTACTCAAATATTAAGATTGGCTCGACCCTTTGGTTCGTGGACTTCACGAGTCAAGTCATCCACGAGTAGGTTCCTTTTTCTATTATTTTAAAAATAAATTAACAAAATAAGCGAAAAATGAACAACTTTTTTAAATAAATTAATAAAACAAGTCTAAAAATTAAACAATAAAGAGCTGATCCACTTGCACAAACAAACCGGCTCGTGCCCACGAGCTCAAACGAGCTAGCTCGTGAACAAAAATGTTAGCTCAGCTCGATCCATGGCTCGTCTCCAAACGAGCTCAAGCCGCCAATGAATCAGGTTGAAATAAGCCGAGCCCGCAAACCGCTCAACCCATTTGTCAACCTTAACTTCATCTGTTGATAGGGAAAAAAAAAAAGCAAAAGGAAAAACATAAAAACAATTTTCTCAAAAGTATCACAACAAAATAAAATCCTTACAAGTTGCGTCTAATGTACCATATTAGAATGTCTAAAGAACTTAGTATAAAGTAAGAATAAACAGTAATAAAATAATACGTGAATGGTATTTATTGATCCCATTTTTTGTAATGGTCACATGAACAACACATATCGAGCCTACTAGCGTCCACGCAAGTAAATTCCAACACGTTTTGATCGGATTTCGACGGAAAATGATGGCGTCTATGGAAGTGGGAGATGCTCTATGACGCAAGACAAAAATATTCGAGTATGGGCAATATAATCAAAGGTGATTGCATATTTAACTAACAATCACAAACAATTCAACCAAAGTGAAAATAATCTAAACTCAAGCGAACAAATATATAATAAGCAAGAGATTAGGTCGGGAGTGGTTTGAAGTGTGAAGAATTGCATTTTCTTCAAATGTTACAAGAATTGTTTATTTATGGAGTTATGATCGAAGTAGTAGCCGTTAGATAAGAACCACGTGGCCTCACCTCCCAGGTCGAAGCCTCACATCACTCAATTTGCTATGCGTTTAATATATTGACAAAGCGTCAGGCACCCTATACCCTAGGCTGACAATCCTGATATTCATTATTACAAACGTTATATCAATCATTCCTAAAGATTGCCTGCAGATCCTCTCAAAGACAGCAAGGGTTTCAGCCAAAGGGAGCTTCGTATTGAAGGTTTTCGGTGTCAAGAGTTTCGGGACAGAGAGATTCGACTTCTTCTTTGACTTCCTATATAGTGCTTCGATTTCAGAACTTCAGCCACTTAGATAGTACTTCAGTTTCAGTGCTTCGGCCACTTAGATAGTGCTTCGGCTCAGGGCTCCAACCACTTGCCTGCACTTCGGTTTCAGGGCTTCGGGACCGATAGTTTTGACTTCTTCTTTGACTTCTTATTTAGTGCTTCGATTTCAGAGTTTCGACCACTTAGATAGTGCTTTGGCTCAGGGCTCCAGCCACTTCCCTACAATTCGGCTTCGGAGCTTTAGCCAATTAGATAGTGATTCGGCTCAGGGCTTCCGCCACTTGCCTACACTTCGACTTTAGGGTTTCATCTACTTACATAGTGTTTCAATTTTGAGGTGTGGGCTTCTTCTTGAGCTTCGATTTTGAGGCGTTGATAATTGTAGTTTATACACTTATTCGTGGTCCCAAATCATGATATTTTATTGTCTTTTTGATAAAATTCTACCTAATTTATGTTATGTTGTATTTTGCAGGTAAAACGTTATGTTTAATGAAGAATTGGAGAAAAAAATGCAAAAGTGGCGAAAAGTGGCAAAATTCAAATGGGTTC
>CAIGRT010175747.1:0-33290 GCA_903798405.1 Fraxinus platypoda
CAAACATGCCAAAAGATGGAAAATTGAATTTGAATTCCATTTTCCATGAAAAATATCTTTTATCAAACACACCCTTAATTATTCCAAATCGATCCAAATAAATGTCAAGATTTGAGCAAGGGAGATAATTAATGGGAGTTTTGAAATTTGTTATTTGTCACTTGTTGTATATTGTGGCATCTTGCTATTGGTTATTCCAAACTAATGCAATGAATTGAAAATAACTAGATTGACATGTACCATTACCACTAATCAACACGACCACATTTGTTGTCCTATTTTTGCTGTCCTCCAATAAATTTTTGATGTGTAAAAATTTTGAAGGTAACACCTCAAAAATTATAGTGAGGCTTAGTTGAGGGATTGATACCCTTAAAATTTTGATATTTCAAAATTGTAGTAAAGTGTCGATTTTTTATTGAAAAGATAGCAAAAACAAGAATAATAATGAAATAACTACCTAATAAAATCCAAATAAAATTTTAAATTCAATGGCTAATTTGAAAAGAAATGAAGTGTATTAACAACCCATCACCCTCTTCTTCATCTGCAGAAAGCAAAAATAAAATAGTGTGGGTGTTGGTGTTGGTGTGGGAGTTCATTTGGATCCCTTCACATCCAACCATGTACCTAAAATAAATGCATAAAACTTCAAAATCCCACTACATTATTGTATTTTTGGGAAGAATTATGTTAAGTCCTGTACATCTTTTTTTATATTGTGTGAGAATTCAAAAAGTGTTTTCTTTTTAAAAATTGTCCAATCATATGCCAATACGTGGCACAATGTCAAAAGTTTAGTTTATAATGATTTTTCAATAAAATAATATTACACGTAAATTTAAAACTTTTCTTTATTTTTTAACTACACATCCTCTATCAAAATATTATTTCAAAATGCATTTTCTTAAAAAAAAAAAAAAAAAAAAAATTGGGACTCAAAGAAGCTGTAAATGTAGTTCGAATCATTTAAGAAGTAGAATCTTAAAATTTTTGACTTTTTTAATGCAATGATTGTGTATTCTCTATTTTAAAAAGTTAAAATAGAGAGTCTTTTAAAATTTATTTTTAAACGTTGTTACTCTTTAGCTTAGTGGATGTATTGGTAGCGACCATTCTGTTGAAAGAAGATTGTTTTCTTTTGAATTGATTTATCATTTCCATTATTGTGTTTGTGTGTTGAATCTCCCAATTTTGTTTTTTCTCTCTTGGGAAAGTAACTGAAATCGCAACACTATCATTGATTTCCTTCTTTCCTTTTGTATTGTTAGCTTACTCTGAACATATGTGCGCGACACAACCAGCTACCAATATTATATTTCAGACTAAATTGAATGTTTTGTTGCAGATTATTGTTCTTTTTTCTCCCACCAACTTAGACTTCAATTAAAATACACAATATAGTGTTTTTTTTTTTTGCTTCTATATGCATTAGCTACAGGATTGTTTGTGAAGGTATGGAAATCTCTTCTTTTATAAGTCACGACGTACCTTTTTATTAATTTCAATGAGCACATACCAATTTCAGTCTCCAAATTTTATGCTTTGTAATCTTTATGCAGCTCTTGGTAATTATACTACTTAACACTTGTATTATACAATAATGCTCCAAGTACAGGAGCATTACTGCCAGGGGCCTCACAGGCACCTCATTATGCCGAGGCCCCACATCTGAATAAAAAAAAAAATTGTGGCCCCCACCCCCCCAAACGTATCTTGCCTGGCAGGGGCCTGTAAGTCAAGCCACTGTACTCCAAGCACGGTTCATTATATTACATTCGGTTAAACAGTGCCATTTGGTTGTTTGATTACATAGACAATAAAACCAGATCTACGATTTCCAAATGAAAAAAAATGGAATGATTTCATTTGAAGACACAATTCTATAAAAGTTTTAAATTAAACAATGACCATCAAAAATTAATAAATATTTCAAAATATGGAAACTGAAGTTTTGGTGGCCATTAGTTCGACATTACAATTTAGCATCTAATATATATCAAATGCACCAACCGTTGATCTAAGTAGGATCAATTGGCAACCAAACCCTTGATTGAGATTGAAAAAAGAAAAGAAACAGTAGAGCCATTATTAGCAAAACTTAATTCAATAAATAATCAAATACACGTAAGGTAATTAAGAATCTATAGTTAACTACTGCTAGGAACTTGCCAGATCCATTAATAGAAAAACTCACACTCACCCAGTAACTCGATATCAAATATATTTTATTTACTAAGAAAGGAAAGAAAACAAAAAAAAGATCTCCCTATAATCTAAATGAAACTTCATTTCCCATTCTCTGTAGGGTGGTCTTCGCTGTTTGAAGGAATCATTTTACATCCTCCATATTAATAGGCATGTATTTAAGCCATATCCCTTTTTATTAAATTGATGTTGTCATTATCAGTTATTTATGTTTTTAAATACAAATGAAACTTCATTTTTTAAGATTATATCTAACATGGATTTGCTTGTTTGAAGGAGTAATCTTAGGTCCTCCATATCAAATTATAGATTTTTAGACAATAGTTTTTGTCAAGCTGAATTGATTTTCTATTCCTGCTAAAAGTTCAATGTATACACTTATCTGTTGTCTCTGTATGTCATAATGTTCGTTTGGTGAGCGTTATAATGATTTCTTCATTAGCATTTATTAATAATTAATAAAACTATATATAAAGTAAATAATATTTCTATACGAGACTTTATTCTTTTTGTATAGTCGTTTCCTAGATCTTTTGTACATCGCTCAGGACAACTTAGTGATACGGCAAGGTTAATTGGTTACGATGGAATTATTTGTAACATAAAATTGGAAATAGTTGATGATAATAAATATCTTGCTGCTGGATGACCACAATTATTTGACCACCATAATTTACAAGGTGGTTATATTATCGTCTTTGAATACAACGAAAATTTTACTTTCGATGTTTCAATATTCGACCATTTAGCCGTAGAAGTAACGTATTAGTACGATACGTCTGAAGTAGAGACTTCAAGTACTAGTAATCCTGTCTTCCAAGTAACGTTAATGACTGATTGCTATGGTCATATGCAATTTGTAAGCTCCTCTTTATGAATTGTCAAACAATTTTGATACTTGATTCTAGGGTGAGAAAGTTATCTAATGCATTGGTATTTATGTTAGTTCGCTTGCATGTTTCCTAGATGACTTCGGAACGAACAAGAATTTAAATTTTGGGGTCTGATAAATGCATATCATGAATATTATGCACTTACTTAGTAATTTCATTGCATGTAGTATTTAGAATTGCATTTAGTACTTAGGTACATTTAATATTGTTCCGCTTATGTTTTCATTATTTTCAATTTAGGGTAGTATTTCTAGCATAACAATCATGTGAAATGTTCATTCATCCCACATTTCAAATTCATAGAGGATTAGTCTTAACTTTTGTGCGATTATATTAGTGATAAATTTTCATTTATCTTTTTAGATATTGTGGATATATTTTGCAAAACAAGCAAAGGGGAGAAAAAGAAGATAAAAGATCGAGTGCAAAAGTGGAAGCATCTTTATTATTTTCTCTTTGTCGATGATTTTAGTAGATTTACATGGATATAGCATATGAAATATAAATCTGATGTCTTGTGATTTTCAACAATAAAAGGCTCTTTCGAAAAAAAATTTTTCTTCTAAACTTTAGCAATTACAATCAGAAAATGGCGCATATTACTTTTTCAACTAATTTTAATATTTTGTAGCAAAACATGGGTTATTTCACATATTAACTAGTCCATACACATCACAGCAAAATGATATTTTAGAAAGAAAACATCGACATATTCAAGAAACTAGTTTAACTTTATTTCCGACATCACACCTATTGAACAATACTAGACTATTACTTTTATCCTATTTGTGTTCCTCATAAATAATTTGCCAGCCAAAGTCCTAAATTACTTGTCACCATATTATGTGATCCATAAAAGATTACCATTATAGTTCTCTTAGGACATTCAGATGCTCCTTTTATCCCTATTTACCTTTTCATAGGATATGCAGGCCAAAAAAGGGATATAGGTGCTTAGATTTGGAAACTGGTAGGGTCTATGTTTCCAGGTACGTGGTTTTTTATGAGGACTCATTTCCAGCAAAGGATAAATGTCGCAGTTCTTCAGACATTGAAGCAATGACGTCAACATGTTTGTCTCCTAATTCAACTTCAATTCGAATCCTTTTGAATAATAATTTTAGTTCAATTAGAAATCCTTCAATACAAGCCTGTCAAACACTACTCGTTATAGATACTAATTTATAGGACAATTCTCCTCAAAATTTTGAAACAAACTTTTCCTCTCCTGCGGATAATATAGAGCTCAAACAAAATACATCTCCACATCCAAATGAGATAAGTCGACATTTAACTCCACCACAAAGTTTAGAACCTTTACAACCTACTTGAGAAATCATAACTTGTTTGAAGACACGAAATTCTAAACCAAAAGAATATCCTGATTTAAAAGCGTTTTATGCTACTTGACATCCCTTTCCTAGTATAATTTTAGAATATAAGCCAACTTGCTATATGCAAGCAATAAAAAAACTCGAGTGGAGATGTACTATGGGATGTGAATTTAATGCATTGATGAAGCCCGCCGATAAACATGTTGTAAGGAACAAATGGGTATTCAAAATCAAATGGCACCTTGATGGTAACATTGAACGTTATAAGTCCAAACTTGTAGTAAATGAATTTGATCAGAAATCTACGATTAACTATTTCGATTTCTCTCTCCAATTATTAAGCTGACCACACAGGTTCTATCACTTGTAGTAACATTCAGTTGGAAAATACTCCAATTAGATATCTCAAATGCTGGCATACTTGATGAAGAAGAACGTATGGAGAAGCCTCGGGTTTTATTGATAAGAACCAGTCGGCTCTAATTTATCGCCTTCACAAATCTCTCTACGTGCTGAAACAAGCTGTGGAGCATGATTTCGAAGGTTCTCTCAACAATTACTAGAATATGGTTTTGAGGAATCCAAGGTTGACTATTCATTTTTTACTTTTTGTACTAACATGTTGAAAATTTTTGTGTTCGTCTACGTAGATGATATAATTGTCACATGTCTAGCACTTCTGCCACTTATGACTTCATTGCCAGTTTAAAGACAAATTTCCATATCAGAAATCTTGGACAGCAGAGTTGATTTCTTTGAGTTGAAGCACAAAGAACTAGTGAGGGTCTTCACCTAAGACAATCCAAATATATATGAGACATCCTTGATAGCAAGAAAATGGTGGGTGTAAAACTTTTGACATGTCCAAAAACTTTTGGTACCGAACTTTCCTTTCGTGAAGGCACACTACTGTCAGATGCTAGTGAATACATGCTAGTAGTAGGGGCATTACAGTATTGTACCATATCACAATTAGACATTTCATATGATGGGAATCAACTTCGCTAATTTCTGCATAATCCAAGACTCTCTTGGATGGCAGCCAAAAGTGTTCTATGGTATTTAAAGGACCAAGTTGACTACTACCTACTTTATGCACCTTCTACAGTACAGTTACATGTTCTCTGTGATTTTGATTAGGCTGGAAACACGAATTGATTTAGTATTTTTCATGGCAGGAATTTAATATCGTGGAGTGCAAAGAAACAGGGTATTATCTCCCGTTCAAGTACAAAAGTTGAATATAGAAGCATGTCTTTAGCTACAGCAGAGGCATATTGGGTTTGAATACTAATGAAGGTATTACAGATTTGTCTTCCTTCCTCTCCAATCATCTGGTGTGATAATATTAGTATGCTAGCTTTGGATTCAAAACTTGTTTTCCATGCCAGGACTAAGCATTTAGAAATCGACTAGCATTTCATTCAAGAAAAAGTGTAAATCAAGATGTTCAAGTGAAACATATATCAACCAAAGATCAGTTAGCAGATATGTTCATTAAAGATTAGACTACAACTCAGTTTCAATTTCTCGTACACAAACTCATGATTCGTAACCTTTTCATTAGTTTGTAGGGGATGTTAGAATAATTACTAATCTAGTCAACAATCAGTCGAGCAAATTAATAAAAAGCTACACTTTAGCATCACACAAAGTTCTCCCTACAATGGCCTCAGACTCTACTACCTCTAACGACACCATTTCCCTTCCTCAACCCGTTATCAGAGCAAAATTTCATCTTGTATCTCAAAAATTGGTCGCCCCAACTACCTACCTTAGAGCTTCCAATTCATGGTTGTTATGAATTTTGGATTGCAAGATAATGACGATAATGAAATAAACAAGAAAATAAACACGAAGATTTACGTGGAAACCCTAGAGAACAAGTTGTAAAAAAAAAAAGAAAACGGGCCTGGGTCGGACAAGCATGTCGCTCGAGCGACAAGCGGGTGACAGCTCCATCGCTCGAGCGACAGGATGGTGCCAAGCGAACGACCAAGTCTCGAATTGTTTTCTACCGGTCTCGCTTAAGCGTCCAGCTAACGCCAAACTAGTGAAAATGCGACGACTTTTTTCCCCGATCTATAATTTTGATCTATTCAAGATCACTCCAATATAAATTTCAATACCCACTAGAATTTGGGTCAAACCATAACAAATCTCCACCTTGAACCAAATTTCAAGTCATTACTCCATCAATAAACACCATTCATCTCTTCCAAACAAGCCACAATGGACTAAATCAATGACAAACACCCACTAAATTCAAACAACGTACAAACTTAGCAATATGAAGTTGTTTTGTGATCATATCAGCAGGATTATCCTTCGTATCAACCTTGCTCACTACAATATCACCACGAGCAATCACAACACGCACAAAATGATACCTCACATCAATGTGCTTAGTCCTCTCGTGAAACATCTGATTCTCGGTCAAGAAAATTGCACTCTGACTATCATAGAATACTGTAGACATCTGCAAGTCTTCACTGATTTTACCAATTAATCTTTTTAGTCACATAGCCTCCTTACATGCTTCTGTAATCGCCATGCATTCTGCTTCTGTTGTAGACAAAGTTAATGTATTTTGCAAAGTAGCTTTCCAGCTAATAGCACTGTCTCCAAGGGTAAACATACACTCTGTAAGTGATCTCCTCTTATCAAGATCCCGTGCATAATCTGAATCTACATACCCAATGACTCCATTTAAATTTCTACCAAAATGCAAACAAGCATTAGAAGAGCCTCTCAAGTATCTGAAGATCCACTACACTGTTTTCCAATGTTCCTTGCCAGGATTTGCCATATATGCTAACTGCATGTGCCAAATCAGGTCTTGTACAAACCATAATATACATAAACAAACCAACTGCACTAGAATAAAGAACTCGAGATATGTAATCAATGTCTTCATCTGACTGAGGACACAAGTGGAATAATAATTTGATGTGGGCAATCAGGGTAGTACTGGTAGCCTTCGCATTCACCATATTGAATCTTTCAAGCACCTTTTCAATGCACCCCTTCTGACTCAAATACAATCTAACAACATTTCTATTCCTCAAGATTTTCATACAAAGAATCTTCTTTGATGCACCCAAATCCTTCATATCAAACTCCTTGCTGAGTTTAAACTTCACTTTTTTTATATTTGCTTTATCTTTGGTTGCTATGAGCATATCAATAACATATAATAACAAATATGTAGTCGATCCACTATCTTCATTTCTAAAGTACACACAATTATCATAATTACATTTGAAGAAACCATGAGTAGTCATGAATGAATCAAATCTCTTATACCACTGCCTTGGTGACTGTNTGAAGTAAACACAACTATCATAATTACATCTATCAAAACCTGAGTAGTCATGAATGAATCAAATCTCTTATACCACTGCCTTGGTGACTGTTTAGTCCATACACGGACTTCTTAAACACACATGATCTTTTTTTCCCAGAGATTGTGAACCCCTCAGGTAGTTGCATGTAGATGCTCTCCTCAAGTTCTCCATGTAAGAATGTTGTCTTGACATCCATCTGCTCAAGCTCCAAGTCATTCTTAGCCACCACTCTAAGTAAAGCCCGGATGGAACTATGTTTCACAACTGGTAAGAACACATATGTAAAGTCAACACCTGAAATCTAACTGTAACCCTTTGCCACCAATCTAGCCTTGTATCTAGTATCTTCAAATCCTAATGTGTCTTCCTTTATTTTGAACACTCATTGCAGCAAACAACATTTTTACCTCCAGGTAATTTTACCAAGTCCCAAGTGTTATTCTTGCTCAATGACTCCATCTCCTCCTACATAGCAATCATCCATATGCTAGAATCACTGAAATTGACTGCCTCTGAATATGTAGCGGCTCCTCAATGGAATCAATGTCTTCAGCCACACTTAATGCATAAGCTACCAAATATGCTTCCACATACTTCTGTGGAGGTTTAATCTATCTACGAGGTCTATCCTTAGCTATTGAATACTGTGGTACTGGTGGTGTAGGCAAAGGCAAGATAATTCTGTGTGTCAATCCCGAATTGGATTGATATGTAGTAGACTATTTTGCAACCTCTGATTATTTATCTGAACCAATTTCCAACTCCACCTGAGTTGAATGATTCTGCTCCTCAGTTTTATCAGAATCCACAAGAGGTGAACTACGAACCATAGAAAGTTCATCAATTACTATATCCCTACTAAAAACCACATTTATTGTCTCAGGACACCAAAATTTATACCCATTCACACCTGATTTATATCCAAGAAAGATGCACTTTTGGACCTAGGTTCCAACTTCCCATTATCTACATGAGTATAAGCGGGACACCAAAAAATCTTCAAATCAGAATAATAAGAAGGTTTACCAGATCATACATCTTCTGGTGTCTTTTTATCAATGGTAGCTGAGGGTGGGCGATTAATCAGGAAACAAGCTTTAGTAGTAGCTTCAGCCTAAAATTTTTTAGGCAACCCAGAATTTGAAAGCATACTACGAATATTTTCCATCAAAGTTCTATTCATCCATTCCGCCACACCATTCTGTTGAGGAGTTCCAAGCATTTTCAAGTGTCTCAAAATGCCTTCAGCCTTGCTGAAGCTATTGAATTCATTTGAACAAATCTCTAAACCATTATAAGTGCGTAGACATTTCACCTACTTTCCAGTCTATTTTTCTACTAATGTTTTCCATTCCTTGAAGGTCCCAGACACATTGCTCTTCTGCTTTAAAAATACTACTCAAACATTCCTGAAGAATCATCACTCACTGTCAACAAGTAATAATGACCTCCTTTTCATGGTACCCTGGCCGTTCCCCAAAGAACTGAGTAGATATATTCAAATGTTCCCTTTGTGTTGTATCTTACTTTCGTGAATCTGACTCTTTTATGTTTCCCAAAGACACAATGCTCACAAAAAATTATTTTGCTGGTCTTCTGCCCATCAAGATGTCCCCTTCTACTCAACTCTGTCAGCCATTCTCATTCATATGCCCGAGCCGCATATGCCAAAGTTTTGTAATTTCATCATCTGTCAAAGAAGAAGTAGAAATTGCTGCATTCCCAATTACTATGGAACCATGCAAAACGTACAACTATGTAGAACTTTTATGTCCCTTCATGACACAAGAGCACCCCGACTCACCTTCAAAACCCCACCTTCACCAGTGTACTTATAACCTTTTGAGTCAAGTGCACTCAAAGATATGAGATTCCGCTTTAGTTCTGAAACATGCCTTACATCTGTAAGTGTTCTGATAGCCCCATCAAATATTCTAATTCTAACTGTACCAACTTCGACAATTTTGCGAGGCACGTTGTTTCCCACAATAACTACACCTCTTGAAACTCCTTCAATGTTGAAAACCAGTCCCTGTTGTGACACATATAAAAAGTACAAGATGAGTCAAGAACCCATTCCTTATATGATTTGGAATCAATGTCAGAAATCACAAGAAACTCTTCTTCACTTTGCCTATATTCCACAACATCAACGTCCACTGAATTAACAGGTTGCTTTCCTTTCTTAGTAGCATCAGGAGCTTTATTTCTGTTCTTCAAGGCATAGCAATCATCTCTAATATGCCTTTTCTTCTTACAATAGTGACATGTCTTCTTAGCATGTCTATATTTCGATCTGCCCCTCATATTTCTGCATGGATTTGTATCTTGATTTCTCTCACGCACAACCAAGCCTTTAGCATGATTCTCAGATCCTCCAACAAGATGTCTCATCTTCTCCTTAGATAGTAAAGCATCATAGACCTCTTTTACGGTGAGAGTATCCCGACTATAGAAAATAGTATCTTTAAAAGTCATATATGATGGTGGTAGAGAACACAACAACATCAACGCCAAGCCCTCTTCGTCATACTTAATTTTTAATGTCTCCAAATCGGCCACGATTTCTTTGAACATAGTTAAGTGGTATCCAATGGCCCACCTTCAGACATCCAGTGAGATTACAAGTGTTGTTTCAAGTGTAGCTTGCTGGTCAAGCTCTTTGTCATACAAAGTTGCTCCAACTTCTCCTTTAGAACATCCTGGAGAATTTAATTTGAAAGATGTAGATGAATTTGAGATTGGACTTTTCGATCCCTATGCTGCTTTTCATCCTGCGTCCAGGTAGCAGACATCCTATCAAAACCAAACAAGGCTTCCTCTAAATCCATCCGCGCTAGAACTCTCCTATCTTCACTTGCCATAAGGTCTCGTGTTTCTATCCAACAACGGGATATCATACTTCATTGTCTCCATGCGGAACAATCAACATCACTTTGATACCACTTGTTATGAATTTTGGATCGCAAGATAATGACGATAATGAAATAAACAAGAAAATAAACACGAAAATTTATGTGAAAACCAAATACGGGAAAAAACCACGGGCAGAGGAGGAGAAATCTACTATAATCAATAGCAGTTGTGTTTACAAGATATCAATGCACTCAATTGAAATCTAAAACTCTCAAGATGTTGTATGAACCTCTCTCTATTATGTTATGTTATTCTATACAAGTGGTGACACACATACACACACACACACACACACACACACACACATATAGTTGTAGAAGAATATGGTCCAAAATCACGTCAAAAAATGAAAACGGGCTTGTGCCGGACAAGCCTGTCACTCAAGCGTTAGTGCAGCGCCAGGTGAGCGACCAAGTCGCAGGTTGTTTTCTACCAAGCTCGTTCGAGCGTCCAGCTAGCGAAAATGCGGCGACTTTTTCCTCAAATCCATAATTTTGATCTCTTCAAGACCACTCCAATTTAAACTCCAATACCCACTAAAATTTGAGTCAAACCACAACAATGATCTTTCAGAAGAACGATGATCGTACTAATCTTGTGCATAGAGAGGTGTGCCCTCCACCAAAACTCAGATGGATTCCCTAATCCAACTTAGTAATGATCCGTCCTTCAACTAGTGACCCGATGGTTGAACCTCTAACTAGATGACTCCATCAGGATTTGTGTTGGGTTTGTGAACTTAGTAATTACCATTCAATAATAAATATCAACATACAAGCTTCTTTAATCTAATTAATTCTGCAGATTGTATTCCTTTTGAGTAGTTGATTAATTATTATATACCAGAATAGTAGTTTAATAGATAAGGGTATTTATATAGTTTGAAATAAAAAATGTTGTTTGGTGAGGAACCCATTATTTATTATTATTCAAAATAAAAAATGTTGTGATGTTTTAAAACTAAGCCGTGTTTGATTTTGCTAAGAATCAAATTTTTAGTAAATTTTGATGAAAATTGAAGAAATATGTGATTGAAAAGTTGATAAAAGCTGAAGTTCCCATGAAATAAGTGATTAAAAATAATTGTTGATTTTGACTTAATTTTTTTCCCCAATAATTATAACTAAACCAGTCAAGGGCTAAGTTTCTTCGAGTTATTTAAGCCTGTGGTTGGAGAATCATGCTAGTGTATAAAATATGTTGACATAATTGGCTTACAAAATATGTGTTTGCAAGATCTAGGCTAATGATTTCAAGAAAAAGTTTTTGAAATCAACTTGAAATCATTAGCCTAGATCTTGCCACATTCATTTTGACAACATATTTTGTACAAGTAGATTAATTGGTGGATTTTATTTCCTTTGAATTATTTGAAATTAGCGCATGTTTAGGTAGCTCATCAACTATCTTCCACTAATATATCTGACTTTTCCCTAAACCATAAATGAAGCTCAAATGTCGATAAGCCACTCATCATCAGCCATTTCCATGTTGAATTAGCATCTATATAAACCCTATCCACAACTTTAATTCATTCATTGTCTGCAACATCGTCCTGACAATTAAATAGAAGTTGTCAGGGCAGAGAGAGAGAAAAAAAAATTGAATAAAAGGAGAGGAGAAATTTAAATAAAAAAATGGTTGGAAAAGTTGCCATCTCAGCTGTATCGTTGGTTCTTGTGGTCGGTGTTGTCATCGGCATGGTGGCAGTTGTGCACCGCAGTGACTCTCCCGACAATGACCAACGTAATATGTCAGCCTCAATGAAGGCTGTTACCACCATTTGTGCTCCTACCTCGTACAAGGATGCCTGCGTCAGGAGCCTAGAATCTGTAGCAAATAATCAAACAGCCACCCCGAAGGACTACATCATGGCAGCAATTCAGGCCACTCTAGACGAGGTGAAGAAATCATTTGAAGTCACCGGAAAGACTGTTGTTAACAAGGATGATGATCCTTATGATCACATGGCAGTCGAAGACTGTAAGGACTTGTTAGATGATGCCATTGATACACTTCAGGCATCGTATTCTAGCGTAGGTGAAAGTGATATGCATACCATCCAAGATCGTGCAAATGAGCTTCGGAGTTGGATGACAGCTGTTTATTCCCTTCAGTCGTCGTGCCTTGATCAAATTCAAAAGCCCGAGTACAAATCAGCCATTGAGAATGGCATGATAAATGCTACTCAGCTTACTCACAATGCCATTAACATAATTGCTGAGCTTTCACAAGTCCTAAAGACATTTAATGTGCCGATAAATCTGCAGGCTAACCGTCGTCGTTTGCTTGATGTGGGCGAGATTGGCGAAGATGGATACCCAACTTGGTTCGGTGCTGCAGATCGTAAGTTGATGGAAGCACACCAGAAAGGCAGTGTCGCACCTAATGCAGTTGTCGCCAAGGATGGTAGTGGACAATTCAAGACAGTTGCAGATGCTATTGCAGCTTACCCCAAGAACTTCAAAGGCAGATACACCATTTACGTCAAAGCAGGTGTCTATGAAGAGTTCATCACCATGAACAAGAAGCAGACCAATGTTTTCATTTACGGTGATGGCCCAGGGAAAAGCATTATCACAGGGAAGAGAAACTATGGAATCATGAAGATTGGCACAATGAAAACTGCCACATTCTGTAAGTTGAAATATAGATCCTTCGTCTTTTTCTTTGCTGTCACTAGTCATGACAGGATGGTAAATGATAATCAATGATAACGAAAATACAATTATATGCAGCTGCTGTTGGAAATGGATTCATCGCTAGGGGATTGACATTCCGCAACGATGCTGGTCCAGATGGCCACCAAGCTGTGGCTCTTCGTGTCCAATCTGATATGTCCGCTATATTCGACTGCAGCATTGAGGGCTACCAAGATACATTGTACTATCACGCCTTCCGTCAATTTTACAGAAACTGTGTCATTTCTGGTACAGTCGACTTCATCTTTGGCATGGGCGATGCAGTTATACAAAACAGTTTGATCATAGTGAGGAAGCCAAATGCCAATCAACAAAACACCATTACTGCTGATGGAAGAGAAGTGGCTAGGGGTACCAATGGATTGGTCCTACAAAACTGCAGGATAGTTCCAGAAAAGGAACTCTTCCCACTGAGATTCCAAATTCCCACCTACCTCGCGCGCCCATGGAAGGCATACGCCCTTACCGTCACCATGCAAAGCGAGTTGGGTGATTTGATCCGCCCTGAGGGCTATATGAAATGGGATGGCGCAAGCTACCATCAAACTTGTGAGTTCTATGAGTTTGCAAACCGCGGCCCAGGATCCAACACCGGTAAAAGAAGTGAAGAATTCAAAAAATTCAAAGTTCTCAATGGAGGCGAAGCTGCCAAATACACTCCCGGCCAATTCCTTTCTGGTTTCCAATGGTTGAAGAACACCGGTGCACCTTTCCTACTCGGGTTGTGAACATCGACACACATTAGTGTAGGACAGTCACGAATTTAGGAGCACTTTGTACCTCAAGATTTCTTTTCCCATAGCTTGTTTATGGGGTTCCATACTTTGGGACTTCAGAAATTCTCAATTATGACACTATGTACGTATTAGATCGAATGTATCATTTTTCGTTCACTTATATTTAAGCTAGCTATTTATGGAATAACAATTTTTCTATACCAGAATATATGTATTCAGCCGACCATCAATAAACTATGCAATTTTTGTTGGGAAATTGTTGAATTTACTGTGCAATAATTTATATTCAAAATAAACTTTTTATAGTGAGTAAATAATTATGCAGAATTTCGACTTACAGAATGAATGGAATAAAATAGAATTTAGAATGGCCGGACAAGAGTTCGACTCTTTTTCTTCAGACGATAATGTCTCGAACTGATGTGACAATCTTTTGGCACTCGTCTCCCAAAATACAACGATCTAAGACATGGTGAACCTACTAATGTTTTAAATGCAGGAAAATAATTTTCGTGGCTAAAATGCAAAATGCGGAATAGTGTTTGAAGAGAAGGAGAATTATTTTGCAAGCGAAATCTAAATCAGATTTGGAATGAATAAAATCCAACATATGAGGGCCTATTTATAGAAGTTGAAAAGTTGTGTCCAAAAAATACATTGTCAAAAAGTTGTATATTGAACAGACACAATCTGTCTGGACAGACGGTTTAACAAACAAATTGTTAGGTTCTAGAAAATGTCGTGTTGCGTAAAGAAAAATTTGGGAAAATAAATAAATAAAGAATATAATTTAATATATTATTCAATTTAATAATAAAAATTTATAAATCAAATATTATTTTACAAATATATATATATACACACACCAACTTGGCCCAAGCCAACGACCCACGACAAGTGCCCTTATCGTGTAGAGTCGAGTCGACCTACCGGACGACGGCGGTGTGCGTGTGCATGCATGTGGGCCTTTGTCTAACCTACTAGTATGTAGGTTCTCTCCATTCCATAGACCATCGGTACCCTTTGGGGCACAAATCCAAGTGTCACAGTTGAGCAATATAAAGTGGTTTCAATTCTTTTAGTTTTCCTATGTAGTATTTGCATTTTCCGCAAATTTTTATTTCGAATTTACTTCAACTTCAAGTAGTTATATTTTGGCCTTAATTTCTTATTCAACTGAAATAGGTTTTGAGAAAATAAATATACTACGTTGATCTACTCACGGAGTAGAATGCACATATTTGGCCAAAGAAATCTTTCATCCGACTATCGGGACCCACTCAAATAACTATTCAAAGTTAATCAAACAAACTATTCAAATTAATTTTTACAATCCCTTAAATGAATGGATATTAATGCAAAAGATTATGCACACCCTGATAGAGAGATCAATCAAAAAGTTACTACATCGGGATAGGTACCTTATGGGCTTGAACCTTCCGTAGTAGTATACTATCGAATTTACTTGGTTAATCAATGAACGAAATGTCTTGAACTATCAACCGTTGGTGTAAATCAAGACAATAGTATCCACACAATAACCTCCCTAACATTTTTTAGTTTTCATTGTTGTATTCATTTTGGCCCTGACAATTCTTAGGTTTTATAAGTGCTTTAATGAATTCAAGTCTTAAAACAATATCGTAGAATCAACCCCATTTCACACTTATATTGGTGATATCTTATGTACTTGACTGCGCCACTTGGTTTATTCCAAATATAGGAATCATTAAAAATATAACTTAATCTAAACTTTTGCAGATAGCTCTTTTCTTATCTATGGTAGGAGTTTAACTCGTAAGTGTTCATTGAATTTTCATAACTTATTTATCCCATTGAACCAAGATTTTAGAATTTTTAGTAGGTATGGTTGGTTTACCATTACAAAGATCCCCACGAAGTAGGCTTTACGCCTATTCCCCTCAACAAGCAGTATACTTGATCTCCTGTGCTTCCATTAGTAAGCGGATCCGCAAGATTCTCCTTAGATTTTACATAATCATTGAAAATAACATCATTCGAGATCAACTGCTTAATTGTATTATATTTTCAATGAATATGTCGAGATTTATCATTATACATACTACTTTATGTTCTACTGATAGTAGACCGATTATCAAAATGCATACTAATTGCATACACAAGTTTTGGCCAACATGGAATGTCTTCCAAAAAATTACGAAGCCATTCTACTTTCTCTCCAACTTTATTTAAAGTTATAAACTAAGATTCCATTGTAGATCGAGCTATACACGTTTGTTTAGAAGATTTCCATGATACGGCTGCACCACCAATGGTAATAACATAATCACTAGTGGACTTTGAATCTTTTGTATCTGATATCCAATTAGCATCACTGCATTCTTGTAATACAACTGGATATCTTGTATAATGTAAACCAACATTTGAGGTGTATCATAGATATCTAAGAACCCTATTTAATGCCTTACATTGGTTATTATTTATATTACTTGTAAATCTACTAAGTTCCTTAACATCATAAACAATATTCGGACGTTTGAAATTTGTAATATACATTACTGTCTATGATTAGGGAGTACTCCAATTGAGATATGAGTTCGCCTTTATATTTGGCCAAATTTAAACTTAAGTCTACTGGAGTTTTAATTGGACTTTCATCATACTATAAAATTTCTTAAGTATGGTCTTGTTAAGGAAGTAAATTAATAAAGATTCACGTAGATTGGGCAAGATATAAGTTTATTGTATTTCCATACTTTTACATAGTTTCCATAAATGTACTCTTATTTTCACTATATAATGATAGTAGAGGGGAGGAAGGAAATTACCTTGTCTCCAAATTTTATACCAAACTTTTTTTTCTCAACATGGTATTAGAGCACTAGAGTTTGGTTTTTTTCTTTATGCCGCTGCTTCTTGTTCTTCTGCCCGTTATTTTTTTATACAATATTTCTTCCTCTGTCTTGGTCTTTATCCCATGTGATGTATAAACTTCGCTATGTGCAATCTTCGTCCAGGATGTATGCTTGCTGTTGTCGATTGAGTGGTTGATATGGCTAAAATTCTTGTAGTAGATTCATGTTGTGGTTTTATGTTGGTTTTAGTGTTGAGATTTTAGAATCTTTGTTGTAGGCTGTCTTTTTTTTTTTTTTTTTTTGCTTTGGCAGTGATCGGTCAGAATATTCAGCAGTGGACGGAGACGACGTGGCCAGGTTCTAGCGAGTGGACAAGAGTTCTCAAGTTTCGGTTGAGGTTTGAAAAGCAACTCATGTGGGCTGTCATATTTTATTTTAGTCATTATTGGGCCATCATTTTGTGGAATTGGGCTACTAAATTGATGTTTAGCCAACTTTAGATGACCTGTGACTTTATTAATGGGCTGCAGATTTATTGTTTCATAGCGAGCTGCTGATTTAATTCGTTTATTAGTGGGGCTACTCAATTAAATTGTTTGGGCTGTTGAATTAATTTTTTTTGGGCTGACTGAATTGTTTTTGGGCTCTAGTTGTTGTTTGTTATTGGTTAATTTTATTCGGCCCAAGTACTAGTTAGTTTGTGTAGATAAAATATTATGTCATCCAAGATGGAAATATTCAATCTGGCTGGACCCATGGCACTTAGAAAATTGAATGAGAGAAATTACACTTACTGGGCTAGATGTGTCGAAGTCTTCTTGAAGGGTAAGTGTGTATTTAACCATGTGGTCTTAGACAAGCCATCTGCCAAGTCCTCAGACAGTGATTCTGCAAAAGTTGATTCTACTCTCAATGATCGGTATGATCAAGAGGATAATGCAATCATTGGGCTTATGATCAGTAGTATTGAGCTTCATCTCGGATCTTCATCCCTCTATATGTCTATGACTAAGCAATTTGGGAGCATCTCAAACATATATATTCTAGAGCTGGAAATGTTACTTGAATTTATGAGACATGTTAACAATACTTTGGGCTTGAGAAGGGCTCATCCAGCCTTGTTGAATATTATAATAGGCTTTTGGCTGGGTATTGGAAAAGAAATGTGTATCAACCTCTCTCTCTTGATTTGAAGGTTATGGAACAATAGCATGAAGACATCGATTTTGTTATATTCCTTATTGGTCTTCCACCAGAGTTTGAAGTAGTTCGAGCACAAATTTTGGGAGGAAAAGAGATTCCCAGTCTTGCAGAGACATTCTCTCGTATTCAGCGCTCTACTCTTTCAGATAGTACACTCAGTGGAGATCATTCAGCTTTTATTGTTCGAGGTGGCTTATTCAGGGATGGACATAGCATTCGGACTGGACGTGATTTTAGCCCTCATGATAGACGAGGTACAAGAGGTAGTGGTCTTTGGGGAAATCGTGAACCGTAAAAATGTACTCACTAGGTCTGTAGGGCACTCCGTTGATTATTGTTATATGGCAAACCATATGGTTCTGCCAATCAGGTCTCATCTATTGAGGATCATCATACAATACCTGGACTAGTGGCTAACTCTAGTTCAACACTAGAATCTGACTTCTTATCTGTTCAACGGGATGAGTATGTTGCATTCTTAGCTCATAAATAGGTCTCTTCCTCTTCCATTTCTTTGGCCTCTCCTGCTCAGTCAGTCAGTTATTAATTTATTACATTCTTGATTCTTATTTTTTTAAAATCAATTATACATAGTCCATAAATGTTTCTCTTTTATCACATAAGCGTACCTCATATGTCTTGGTGCCTTATTAGTGGTCAATAAAATATTTTATAATTTAAATTCATAATCATATCATGCAGGCTAAATTCCCAACTATGGACATATACCTTACATGTACGTCAAATGCTCATGAATAGTATACTCAATCAAAATGGATGCCATAATGTTTTTGAAACATGCATTCAATCATCGTGACCAACTTACGATATACAGTAAGTTCGTTATCAAAGTTATATAAAGGTCGTGATAATAATCGATAAAAATAACTCAATAAATACTATGTTCTTTCATTGTAGTTGCAAATGAATTTTCACAAGTACCTTTTCGCATTTGTGTGTAAGCTTTCTACAAGGTATAATTCAAGTCTCTTTTCCACTTAAGAGCTGCAAACAACTTGGAGTACCATCTAATATCAAATATGGTCCTCAAATTGATAAGCTTTATACACGCAATCTCATAATACGTTCATTAATGCCAAAATAATCTAGATAACATTAGAACTTCAAATTACAAGATTGATTTCAATACAGCCCTATTACCCCCGCTATTTTCAACTTCGATGTATGTAAATCACATATAATTGTATCATTAATGACCTAACATTTATACAATTCTCCAAGCTTTAGAGGTGATTAATGAACATATAAAAGTTGAAACTGTGCAAACCATCAAATTAGACAAAAAATTGTTTTTTTTTTTTTTTAAGTTTTAGTTGCTACTCTTTCTAGTTTCATTCATCTTTTCACAACCTTAATCACATTCATTCGTTCCCAAATTTGACATGTATATGAATGTAACAAAGCCCTAAAGTTCTCATAATTGAAGGGTTTACAGCTTCAAAGATAGTTATTACGCGTTTTGTATGACGTAAATATACCGCAAGTGTATATTGTCAAATTTTGTAATATAAAGATCAAGTACGGATGTCGAACCCATGGAGATTGAAATTCAATTTATTACTATAACTGTGTAGCTCTCTATCTAAAAAAATGAATTATAAGATCAATGTTTGTAACTAATTTTATTGATGAATGGGACGAATTCAACGAATGAATGCAAGTTTAAAGAGTTAATCAATAATAGAAAGCCTAGGGTAGGATTTTACCTAACTATCAAATATGTTTCTCAATTATATAATTATTTCTAATCAATTTTTCCAAATTTATAAGCAAGAACCCTAATTTAATTCTACTCCATCTCTCAAGTGCCGAGTAAAAAGTATTCCTAGATTCAATTCTAATATCTCGATTCCGAATCAAATAACTAAGAATTATCAAGTTCATGGTTCAAAAGAATTATACTTTCTCTTGAAACCTATAATTTCCTAGGTTGTGTTATTCTATGATCACGTCTAAGTTTCCCTCTCTCGGGTGTCGATACTTAAGCAATCAATTCATTCAATTAGTGATCAAGTAATTGAAAGTATTAAGAATAAACAACACAAATAAACATAATTGAAAAATCTCAAAGAAATAACTATAATAAAATCAAATCATAGTCTCAAGTTTTAGTTACATCAAACCCTAGATTAGAAGTTTAGTTCATGAGGGAAGAAAGAAATCCAAATATCATAATTAATAACACGAAGAGAGAATGAAATAAAAACTCTTTCGAAGCTTTAATCATTCTCTTCTTTGATGTTCTTCTTGCCCCCTTCCTTGATTTCTTGTTTCTTACTCTCTTGAATTGTGTTTTAAAATTGCTGTTTTGGGTTGTATTTACATCACCACGAAGTCCTATGATTTAGGCTTGAATTAGGTTTAAAAGTAATTAAAAAAACATTAAAATTCTCTTTCGAACGGTGGCACCCCGGCGCTAGCTTCGCAGCGCTGCGATTGCTGCTGTTCTCCTTAATCAGGGTGTTGGGGCTTCCAAATGTTGGTGTTACGGTGCCCATCCTTCTTGTGTTCTTCTGCTTGAGCTGGAGTTGTGACGTCCTAGACGTAGCGCTGCAGCGCTGGCTATCTTCCCGAGACTCGGCACTGTGGCTCCTAGTCGGTGGTGCTGTGGTGCCACCTTGTTTTTTGCTTTCTCCTGAGCCATGTCGCTGTAGTGCAATGGCTTAGGTGCTGCGGCGCTGTTGCTCTTCTTTCTTTATTTTTCACCAACGACATTAAAACACACATCAAAACATCCTAAAGACTCCCAAAGACAACCAAAATAACAAGCTTACTAGGCATTAAAACAATGACTAGGACACACTCATCAAATACCTCCAAATTTAATACTTTTCTAGTCCTCGAACAAATACAAAACAAAAAAGAAAAGAACTAATAAAACACACAAACAAAACTAACAAATGAACTCATCTAAAACAAGTTTAGCTAGAAAGCTTACCTTTATGGCTCAAGATTGAAAACATGATATCAAATTCATGAACTACTTCAAAGTCATAATGCAAAAGCTAAATTCTCATCTATTTAATGCAAAATTGGTGTGTGTAAAGAGTCAAGTACAATGTTGTACATTCACAAGTTGGTTCATTTCCCGACATTAAAAGTCAATTATATCATTTCTTTGCTCGTGGGATTCACACACCTCCAAACTTGTTTTCTTCCATTCTCTTCCCAACGGTGTATTCTAAAGTTTAGTTCCAATACCAAATTCTTAAACCACCCAAATTTGGTTTAGTCTACCCGGCAGTGTCAACAATTATGCATGTAATGATTTTCCCAATTTATGAGTGCTTCGGCAATCAAGCTTGTACCAAGTGAAACTCACCAGTTGTCTAAGGCTCCATAATTATTTTACAATTGTACAATTATTTGCTTATTTTGATATTTTTAGCTCAAGATCAACCTCACCATTTTTTTCTCTTCTTGACCCCTGTAATATGTGATTAGTCGATAACTCCCCAACTTTAAAGATCAAAGGGTACTAGATTTCAAGATACCCCAACGAACTTACTAACTCAAGTAAAAAAAGTTTCTGCTTGAGGCATAGAATCACAAGTGCAATTCTCTTTTTCTTTACAAGAAAAGCAAAAATAAGGGGTTAGATCACTAGCATACAGTTATCACATAGTTCATATTTGAAAGTTAAGGACACTTCACACCAATATTTTTTTCAACATGCATAGAATCACTGAAAGCTTAAACCATCTCTATTACTGACTCAAACACCCCCAAATTATCATGTGAGGTTAAGGATGTATTGAATAATAGGTTTTGGGATTGAGTATCTAAGTTCTCTATTTTAACCTATAAGCATGAATTATCTTATTTTTATACAACACTACAATCAACTCATGTGCAATATAATTTTACGTTCTACATGAATAAACAAAAATTTAACCAAAACACATAACTCCATTATAATTTATAAACCAACGCATGTTCTTAAGTATATACATTAATGTGGCAATGTTATCTAACTCACACAAGCATAAAATTTTATTTATTTATTTATTTTACAATCTCACTAATCACACAAAATAAACAAAAATCACACAAAATAAAAACAACTAAGCAATTAGACAATTAATATTTCACCCCCCAAACTTAAACTAAAATTGTCCCCTTTGTGAAATTAATAAAAATATTGGTTGTCTTAACTGCTATTGGTGTCACGATTATGCGATGGTACATTGATAGATGTTGAATGTTAACCTATGAGAAAAACAAACTCATTAATAAACTAATAATAAAAATATAAACTAATGTCTAAAGATAAGAGAATAAAAGATAGAAAGTTTGGGTTGTTTCCCAAGAAGCGCTTGTTTAATGTCATTAGCTTGATGTTGCATGAATGCCTTCGGTTGGATCTTCAAGAGGCACTTCTATCATGGTTCCAAACTTTTTCCTTGGCTTTGGATTTTTCTTCTATAGAACATGGCCACGAGGATTAGGAGGCGTCTTCAACTCTAGTATAATCTTCAAAACATCTTTTGATTTAAAAATGTTAGAAGGTTTCAAATGCTCGTCCATGCAATTCTTCTTTCCTTCTTGTGGGTAAGTTTTATGAGCTAATAGAAAGTCAACCACTTCCTTCATCTTTGTGCATCTTATAGTAGCAGATGTATCACTTCTTGAATAATTGGTTGCAATATATTGCTCTAGAGGGTCATAGAACAATTCTCTTTTGTAATTTTCTCCCATCATTGCATCAATTGTTTGGACCATATGGCAAGTGTTGACTTTTTCTGAGGATTTCTCCACTTGATAAATGTTGAACATGACTTGCTCTTCATTAATCCGCATGTCAATTTTTCTCCTTGGACATCAATCAAAGCTCTTCCGGTCACCAAGAAAGGTCGACCAAGAATTAATTGTAATTCTTAATCTTCTTCCATGTACAAAACCACAAAGTCCACCGAAAAAGATGAACTTGTCTACCTTCACCAATGCGTCTTCAATGATCCCTTAAGGTATGCAATAAATCTATTAGCTAGTTGTAAAGTGATGGTGGTTGGTTTCACTTCTCCAAGGCCCAACTTCTTGAATACAGATAGTGGCATCAAATTGATGCTAGCTCCAAGGTCACACAATGTCTTATCAAAAGTAGAAGTGCCAATTGTGCAAGGAATAATGAATCTACCCAAATCTTTTAATTTCTGAAGGAGCTTCTCTTGGAGAATTGCACTGCACTGTCAATTTTACTATCTCAAACTCCTACAACTTCCTCTTCTTTCTTCAAGAACTTGGCATAACTCGGTATTTGTGCCAATGCATATTCAAAATGAGTGTTGATATGAATTTTCTTGAAGACTTCCAGAAATTATGCAAATTGCTCATCAAACTTCTTCTTTAAGAACCTTGTAGATATGGCAGTTGTGGCTTCAAGATAGGTGGATTATCAGGGAAGGATATTGGGTTAGGCTTAGGAGCTTTCTTTGTTGCCTTTGCCTCAATCTTCTACTCTTCAACAAGATTTTCTTCTACATGTTTAGAATTAGGTATAGTTATCAAAGTCTAATGACTTACTTTCTCCAATCTCTTTACCACTTTTCATCATGATTGCATTGCAGTGCTCCAGTAGGTTTACCTATGTGTCACCGAGAGATTTTCCTTTCTATTAGAAGTTTATTGCAGTTGCAAGCTGACCAATTTTTACATCTAGGTTTTTCACTATGCCTCCCATGTTAGTCATATGAGTTTCGATGTTGTCTAATATTGATTCACCTGAATCTCACCCTAGTCTCTAAAATAAAGGTTCCCAAAATGTCCTCATGTCATCATTTCCTTCAGAAGCCTGATTATTGAATCTAGGAGGAGGTTACAACACATTTGTATTGTTAGCATACGAGAGGTTTTCACGATTTCGCAATACTTGATGATAATGGTTTGGTGAGTGGTTTTTTCTCTAATTGAAGTTTATGTTGTTCACATATTGGACTTGCTTATTCTCTATCGCCATCTCCTGGTATGATTTAGAAGCAACCATAACCGACTCTATTTTCTGTCGAGTCCCCTATGAAGTTAGTGCAGTTATTTGGGTTGTAAATTATGACATTTGAGCTGCAAGGCTGTAATGGGGTCCACCTCATAAAGATAAACTACTTTCTTTACAATTGAACGCTCACTTGGTCATTGACAGGTATTGGTGCCTATTTTATCTAGTAGTGAATAGGCAGCATCTACAGTCTTAGACATCAAAGTACCTCTTGATACAGCATCTACTAGCGTTCATGTCTGAACATTCAACTCGTTATAGAAGAACTCTATTTGCATCCCATTCTGATAAGCATTCTGAGGGCAATTTCTAAGTAGATCTTTGAATATGTCCCAAGCCTCATAGACTGTTTCAAAGTTTGCTTGTCTAAACTGGCCAATCTCATTTTGCAATTGACCTGACATGGAAGGAAAAAGAATTTAGTGAGAAATTTCTGAGCCAACTACTCCTAAGTTGTGATGGATCCATATGGCAATGATTGGAATCATGCTTTGACTTTATCCCTCAAGGAGAAGGAAATAGACTGAGTATGATTGCCTCTTCAATAACTGTGTTCATCTTTACAGTATTACAGATTTCGAGGAACGAAGCCAGATTAGCATTAGGATCATCTTGTAGACATCTCCAAATTGATTTTGTTGCACCATGTGGATCAACCATAGTTCGAAATTATTTGTAGCTATCGCCTAACGTGCAATACCGAAATAGTTTTCATTGACAACTGGTCTGACATATTCTTTAATAGCTTGTTGCTGATCATTCTGATTTGCTACTTGTTCTGCCATTGCTTCAATTTCATTTCTTTGATACCCTTTAAAAATTGGAAGGTTCTTTCGATTTCAGGATCAATTGGTAATAGTCCAACGCTCTTCGATCTTTGCATAAACCTGAAACAAATAATAAGCAAACTATTTAATAGTAAAGAAATCTAAATTAAAGCAAAAGCTAGTGTACGACGTCAAAAACTTGTTATGCGTTTTCTATAACGTAAATATACCGCAAGTGTACGATGTCAAGTTTTGTAATATACGGATCAAGTACGGAAGGGGGATTGAAATTCAATTTATTAAGTACTATAATTAAATAGCTCTTATTTTATCTAGAAAACTGAATTATAAAATCAATGTTTGTAACTAAATTTAATGATGAATGTGACAAATTCAACGAATGAATGGAAGTTTAAAGAGTTAATCAATAATAGAAAACCTAGGATATGATTTCACCTAACTATCAAATATGTTTCTCAATTATATAATTATTTCTAATCAATTTTCCCAAGTTTATGAGCAGGAAGCTCAAGAAAGCGATTTACGTTACGACCTCCGACAAGCAAAAGCAGGAGGAAAGCCGCCCAATTATCGTATTTTCAGGCAACCACTAGTTGTAAAGTCTCTATTCCTTGATAATCAAAGCCTAAAGATCCATGAATTAGCCCATGCTTGACTAGCCCAGCAGACAAGGTACACTCACAGCCTCCAGTGAATGCTATTTCCTCTTCGGTCCTGGGAAAGGTCATTTAATAGCTCTTTTCAAGGAATTGGGGAATCGAAAGAAGTATCTTAGTCCTTTATTCCTGATAGAAAACATCCCCTGGGAAAGCCCATTCTTGTTGCTAGTTCGGTTCTATTCATCTTTCCCCTCTCTCGAGTNCCCATTCTTGTTGCTAGTTCGGTTCTATTCATCTTTCCCCTCTCTCGAGTGTTAAGTAATAACTAATCCTAAAATTCAATTCTAATATCTCTATTCTGAATCAAATAACTAGAATTATCAAGTTTATGGTTTTTTGTGTGCAATGTGTTCCAAAGGAATTATACTTTCTCTCGAAACTTATAATTTCCTAAGTTTTGTTATTCTAAGATTACGCCTAAGTTTTCCTCTCTCGAGTGCCGAAACTTAAGCAATAATTTTATTCAATTAGTGATCAAATAATTGAAAGCATTAACAATAAACAACACAAATAAACATAATTGGAAAATTTCAAAGAAATAACTATAATAAAATCAAACCATAGTTTCAAGTTTTGGTTACATCAAACCTTAGATTAGAAGTTTAGTTCATAACCGAAGAAAGAAATCTATACATCATAATTAATATCATAATGAGAAAAAGAAATAAAAACTATTTTGAAGCTTTAATGAATTTCGTCTTTGATGTTTTTCTTGCTTGCTTCCTTGATTTCTTGCTTCTTGCTCTCTTGAATTGTGTTTTAAAATTGGTCTTTAGGGCTGTATTTATATCATCATGAAGACCTGTGTTAGGGTCAAATTAGGTTTAAAAGGAATCCAAAAAACATTACCCTTGTTTGATTCTCATTTTTTCCACATTTCTCTCTCTATTTTTTTAACCACACATTCTTCAATAAAATAATATTACATGAAAATCCAAAATTTTTTCTTATTTTTTAACCACACATTCTCTATTAATCTACTATTCAAAATGCATTTTTTTTTTCTTTTTTATGGGCTCAAACGGGCTCTAAAATTCTCTTTCGAACAGGGTCGCCCAACGGCTTAGTAGTGTTGCGGCATCGCAACAAATGCTAGTTCTCGTGTTCTTTTGCATTCGCCAACGCTGTGGTGCCCTAGATGTAGCACTATGGTGCCGACTATCTTCTAGAGACTCGGCGTTGAGGTGCTACCTTGTTCTCTACTTTCTCTTGAGCTATGGCAATGCTGTGCCATGACTTAGGCACTGTGGCATCGTGGCTCTTCTTCCTTTGATTTTTTGCCTTTTGTCTCTTCTTTTACTTAGCTTGTTTCATTTCCTCCATCAATATCTTCTTTGTCTTCGACTTTTGCACCATTTAAACTATTTCACCTAACCTATAAAACGACATTAAAACACACATCAAAAGATCCTATAAAACTCTCAAAGACAACCAAAATAACGAGCTTAAGAGGCATTAAAACAATGTGTGAAACACACTCATCAGCAGTCCCTTTTTCAAAACACAGAATCAAGAATTTCACTATGGCTGTTTTGAGTTTCACTTGAATTAACATACCAAATAATCAGATTTTAACGTCTTAAAAATCATTTCTACACTTATAACTCTTATATAACAACATTCAAAGTGATAAATATGTGTTCTACTTAAATATTATATAAGACCAAAAGTTGAGGAAGTAAAATTCAGCAACTATTCAATTTACGTCCTTGGTGGTTTCATTCCAATTATTGCAATCAATTATCCCTCTTTTGTTATCATAAAACCATCAACAACACCCCCAACATGATCTCAAGCAAGTCCAGAGATTCAAGATGATATAAAACCCTAAAAAATAAAGAAAAAAAATTCAAAACCTTGAGCTAACTCACCTGCCCAGAACTTCTAAGAGCCTTTTGTTTTTCTACTTCTCTTTAGCTCTTTTGTTTTATTTTCCGCTTGGAATCAATTGGGGATGTGTTGAAGGATAAATCTCTTATTTAGGAGGTAGAGATGAAGTCTTTAAGGGGCTTGAGTCATGAGTAATGCTTATGAGTGAAGAAATTGGATATTAAAAGGCAAGTAGCTCAACTATGAGGTGTTCCAAACACGGGGTGGTTCTTCGTAGTAAAATTTGATTTTTACACTTATCCTTGCAGGTCCAAATCAAGTGTATTTAACCTATTTGAATGTGTCTAAAACCTAATTCAATTGTTCTATGATCGTAAAATAATTTATAGAGTTAATTCATTAACCATTCATTCGATTTTTTTGTCCGATTGGTGCTCGATTCTCGATCGATTTCGACAATTTGAACCTCATATTATTTGTATTGTGATCAATTCATTTCTAGTCTCATGTCCCAAATATGTTAAACTTAATTAGGTTTAGGGTAACCTTGATCAACTGAATCAAAAGCTTGTAACTTTACCGATAATAATTACAACACTTTAAAGACCAATTTAACAAATTAATATTCAACATCTTGATTAACCTAAATTTCCACCATAGCTTAATGTAAGATTCACCACCTAGGTCTGGGAGGTTGAAGACTAACACCATATAAATATGTTAGAACCTAAATGATCAAATGCGCAATTATAAGAGAGAACAATTACGAACTATTGATGCAAATGTAATTGGCAATGTAAATAACA
Source organism: Fraxinus platypoda (assembly GCA_903798405.1). Lineage (NCBI taxonomy): Eukaryota > Viridiplantae > Streptophyta > Magnoliopsida > Lamiales > Oleaceae > Fraxinus > Fraxinus platypoda. Next base: position 28,274 of record CAIGRT010175747.1, read on the forward strand.
TGTAATACTTGAATTGTATTGGCCAAGTGAGTAAAGTGAAGTTTGGGGCATTACAAAGTTATTGTAATTGATATGAATTTTGCGTTCCAAAAGGCTCACTTGACTTGTATAATATTTGTACAATAAAGTCCCACAAACCTTAGCTTGAATATATATGTATAACAAAATCGTCCAAACCTCTTTCAATTGTTGAACTAAGATTTATGTCAAAACCATTATTCCGATTGATTTTTACAAAGAGTATCAGAATAAAAAGGAAACAAATTCCTTTTTCGGTTGAACTCATTTTCTCATGCAACTTAATCATTCGTCTTCTAATATTTATAATTAAAGTCCTCTTCATCCCAAAATCACTAATAATTGGCCCGATACAAATTCTGAAAGTTTGTAATTTAGTCCCAAATTTTTAAATGTCGAATTTAACTCCCAAAACTTATAGATTTTTATTGAATTCTCCGTTAATACTTCCAATGGTACCATTGCAATTCAATTAATTTTCAATGGCTCAGAATCAACTCCAATTAAGCTCCAAATACGAAGCCAATTATATTCAATTGGGGATTTTCCTACAATTAACGTAATTTACACTAAGTAGATAAATGCTTAATTTACATATAATTGTATAAAATGCACTTATCAGTTATTTTATTTATATTCTATCAATTTGCAGAGAAAGAATATAGGACACAAGTATTAGTCTTTTATTCTCTTTTGCATTCATTTTTCTTCGTTAGTGCTCACTGCGGACAACATCAAAGGGATCTTTCTGGAGTTGTTTTTGCATTTTCTAGTGCATCACTCATTTGGTGATGGAAGAAAATAATGTGTTAAGGAAAATGACTTAGCGATGTACCATGGAACCGATTCGTTTATTAACATTTCTGTAACGTCATTAATTATTTTAACAAAAATGGTTGGGATTTAACCAACAGTGGATGGGGAATCCCCAATGTTCTAAGAGTAAGATGAGCCTACAAACTGAAAAAGGTTGGAAATTGGTTTAATTTGATTAAGTGTCAAAACCAAAAAATTGGAAAAATGACTTTCATGTCAACTTCGTCCAAATATTCGGACTTGGTCCAATGGTCAAATTACAAATGTAAATAGACTAACTTGTTCTACTCGTTGAGTAGATCTTCGTGGTATATTTGGAATCTCAAAACCAATTCCGGATGAATGAGAAATTGCGGTCCAAAGTGAGAAAAAAAATATAGCAAACAGTCGGAAATTTGCCTAAGTGTGTTGCTAGCCTGACGCTGAACTGTGGCTCGAGGGACATGCTAGCAAAGGCTAGCGGCGAAGTCACTATTTTTATCGTTCGAGCGAGGCGATGGCAGCAGGCTAGCGACAGTGAATGGTGCAACCTTTGGCAATAGTTGCTGAGTTTGGGGCGTGGCACTTCATTCACAACCCCTCATCCTCTATATATAGGACTTCTTGGACGTCCATTAGGTATTCCATACCATATTTGTATTGAGCATTGCATAAAAACTCTTGCAAATCACTTCCCAATTCATTCAAACCGTTTTCTTCTTTGTTGAGAGAAACTCCGTCGAAAGTTCGCCGTAACTTGTGGTTTGAAGCGCTTTTACCACAATCATTCACAACCCCTCATCCTCTATATATAGGACCCCTTGGACGTCCCTTTTGCATCCCATATCATATTTGCATTGGACATTGCATAAAAACTCTTGCAAATCACTTTCAAATTCATTCAAAATCTTTTTCTTCTTTGTAGAGAGAAACTCCATATAAAGTTCATCATAATTTGTGGTTTGAAGTGCTTCTACCACAAGTTGAATCCGTTGTATCTTGGGAGACAAGTATCGTGAACCGTGTGCACCGTTGCAGGGCAATTTTGTCTTAAGGAAATAGTGAAAATCACTTGCCTCGGTTTCTTCTTCTTCTTCTTCCCTTCTTGGTTATAATTTTTTGGTTTTCGTTTGTAGTTTACATACTACATTTTCAACTCATATTTATAGTGTTTAATCACGCTCCTGCGGATTAAACTTTGCTTTTTGTTTGTTCGATATACAATAACCATTTCACCCGCACTTATATTTAGCCTGTGTCGCCAACAAGAAATACACGTGAGAAAGCATGGGAACTTTCATTGTACACAAACGAAAAAGTTTCTTAGATTAATTTTTAGTTGACTAAATGCATATTCAGTTCATACCATTTGGTGATATGTAAGAACTGCTAAGCAGAAATGGCTAACCAACCAAGAAAAATTGCACGGTAAAATGTGATCCAAAATTTATGACCGTCCTACATTAATGTGTTAATGTTCACAACCCAAGTTGGAAAGGTACACCAGTGTGCTTCAACCATTGGTAACCAGAAAGGAATCGGCCTGGAGTGTATTTGGCAGCATCGCATGCATTGAGAACTTCAAAAGGTTTGAATTCTTTACTTCTTCTATCGGACTTGATCAGATTGTCAAATTACTAATGTAAATAGACCAACTTGTTCTACTCGTCGAGTAGATCATCGTGATATATTTAGAATCTCAAAACCAATTCTTGATGAACGAGAAATTGCGATCCAAAGTTTGGAAGAAAATAGAGGAAACTGTCGAAAGTTTGCCTAAGTGTGTTGCTAGCCTGACGCTGTACTGTCGCTCGAGTAACAGATTATTTTTATCGCTCAAGCTAGGCAAGCGACAGTGAATGCATAAAAACTCATGCAAATCACTTCCAAATGCATTCAAAACCTTTGGCAAGAGTTGCTAAGTTTGGAGCGTGTCACTTCATTCACAACCCCTCATCCTCTATATATAGGACCCCTTGGATGTCCATTAGGTATCCCATATACCATATTTGCATTGAGCATTGCATAAAAACTCGTGCAAATCACTTCCAAATTCATTCAAAACCTTTTTCTTCTTTGTAGAGCTCTGTCAAAAGTTCGCCGTAACTACTAACTTGTGGTTTGAAATGCTTCTATCACAAGTTGAATCCATTGTATCTTGGGAGACAAGTGCCATGAATTGTGAGCATAATTGCAGGGCAATTTTGTCTTAAGGAAAGAGTGAAATCACTTGTCTCGGATTGTTCTTCTTCTTCTTCTTCTTCTTCTTCTTGGTTATAATTTTTTGGTTTTCGTTTGTAGCTTACATACTACATTTCCTACCCATATTTATAGTGTTTAATCACGCTCATACGGATTAAACTTTGATCTTTCTTTGTTCGATATACAACAACCCTTTCACCTGCACTTATATTTAGCCCGTGTCGTCAACAATCTTAAGATAAATTTTTTTAGTCTGTGGTTGTTATTAATCTTTTCTCTTCATCTTTTGGAATACACATTCGTGTGATATTCCTTTCTTTTGATTTATTTACGTTGAACTATTTGTGTAACGAAAATGGCCACTATTGAGGCTACTTCAGGTCAAAATGGTTCAAACAAAGTGGTTCCGCCAATGGCTATACCACTTCAAAATACTGCAATCCCGCATGGGGAAAAACTTGAAAAGTTTGGAGGTGTAGACTTCAAGAGATGGAAACAAAAAGATGTTGTTCTATCTTACCACTCTAAACTTGGCAAAGTTTCTAAAGGAAAAGTGCACCAGAGGTACAAGAAGGAGACAATAATCGTGAATTGATTATTTCTTTGGATGCATGGACTCGGACTTTCTATGCAAAAACTATATCCTGAATGGATTGTACAATACACTATATGGAGTATATAGTTCGAAGAACTCGGCCAAGGAATTGTGGGATTCTTTGGAGTAGAAATACAAGACCGAGAATGCCAGCACTAAGAAGTTCATAGTCGGCAAATTTTTGGACTACAAGGTGGTGGATTCCAAAACGGTGATTAGTCAAGTGCAAGAATTTTAAGTTCTACTACCTGACATTCATGCCGAGAAGATGGAATTGAGCAAATCTTTTCAAGTTACTGCCATCATCGAAAAGCTCCCTCCTATGTGGAGAGACTTCAAAAACTACCTCAAGCATAAATGCAAGGAAATGAACTTGGAAAAATTGATTGTCCGCTTGAGGATCGAAGAAGATAATAGGAAATCTGAAAGAAAGCCTATTGTCCAACTTGGAACAAACTTTATTGAAACCAATTCGAAGGTTGTCAACAAGAAGCGAAAGTTCTCCGGTGAGGCACCTCGAAGAGACAACTCCAAGAAGGCCAAAAATTTCAAAGGGAACTGCTGCAATTGTAGAAAATCCAGACATCGCTCAAGCGAATGTCGAAAACCAAAGAAGAATACACATGCCAACATGGCTGAAAAAAGATACCCTTTCTGAAGGAATGGAAGAAATGAATTTATCTGCAATTGTTTCCAAGTGCAACCACGTTGGAAACTCAAGGGAATGGTGGGTTGACACTGGTACTACCCGTCTTGTGTGTGCTGCATAAGGCGATGTTCTCCAACTATCAAAAATTGGATGGAGAACAACTCTTCATGGGAAACTCTGCAAGTTCCAAAGTTGAAAGATAATGGAAGGTCACTTTGAAGATGACATCCGACAAAGAACTCGTCATCAACAATGTCCTACATACAGAAGAATCTAGTGTCTGGACCTATTTAGTAAAAATGCAAAACTTGAACCTAAACATAGACTTAAATTTGTACTTACTAAGAATGAGATGTAACTAGAAAAAATATAATGTGTGATGGAATGTCCAAAATGAACGTTCTTACTGTTGTACCAAGGCAAAGCATTATGAATAAAACCTTAAATTTCGTTTATATGCTTAAGTTGTCTTGTTTGAAGCATAGTCGATTAGGACATGTGAATTATAAATCTTTGTGCAAACTTATGAATCAAAGTTTTATTCCGGCGCTTAAGATGAATCCTAATCATAAATGTGAAGTGTGTGTTGAAGCAAATCGGCTAAAACATCGTTCCACTCGATTCAAAGGAACACTACACCATTAGAGCTAATACATAGCGACATTTGTGACTTGAAATATGTTCAAACTAAAGGTGGTAAGAAATACTTTGTTACTTTCATTGATGTTTGTACAAAGTATTGTTATTCCTTTCTTTTA
>CAIGRT010175794.1:0-15534 GCA_903798405.1 Fraxinus platypoda
ACAATTTTCATGTAAAACAAGCTAAACGAACACTAAACTTTGATTAAAAATGATTTTTTTTTTTTTTTACTTTTTGGCAATGGAAACAAATTTTATAACCAATTGTGAAAAAATTATCTTTTTAATTGACAATTTCCATGTAAAAAAAGCCAAACGAACACAAAATTTTAAAAATTTTCGGGTGGAAAATTATACCAATCAAACACACTTAATTAACAATTCCCTGCAAAATATTTTCTAGACAATTATTTTTCCTGAATTTCATTTTCTTTCCACCCATTTTCCACTCTTGCAATTAAAAGGAACCATAATTCACCTCGTTTTTCAAAATTGCCCTTGACATGTTATTAATAGGTAATGGTGTCAAGTCTGAGGGTAAATACGTCCAACTAATTTCCAAGGGTCTAACGAAGGCAAATTAAAGTCGAACAAAGTGGGTTCAACTTTTGTTTTTTTGTTTTTATTAGCTTTTTACTGTAAGTTATTGAGATTTTGTACCCAAAAAAAAAAAAAAAAAACTCTTTAAATTGAGCTTCCAAACGGGAGCAGTTTCGAGAGCTAAACAGTCATCTTTCTCACAACCTTGATTAAGTTCAGTCTGTTACATCATCATACTATGTCGACTGAAGAGAAAAACATCAAGCCCACAATCCCACTAAAACTTCTGGTAGACGAGAAGAAAACCCGAGTCCTCGCGGCGGAAGCCACTAGTGATTTCGTCAATGTTTTGCTCAGTTTCCTCTCGCTTTCACTGGGAACTGTTGTTCGTGTCTTGGAAAACCATCCCGGTTCCATTGACTGCATGAACAACTTGTACCAAAGCATTGGACAACTTAGTGCGGACAATTTCTGCACAGAGGCGTGTAAATCAATACTGTTAAGCCCAATAAACCCCCATGCTCTTGTTTGCAAGAATCTTAAACTGAATATTGATGATACAAGCAATGGGAAATCTTTTGATTGTAATAATCGTTATTGCCGTATGTGGAGTCATTATCCTGACACGAAGTGTATTTGTGGAGGCATAGCCAACTTAGAGAAGTTTGAAGGGTCTCAACCCTTGGATCCAGAATGTTTTGTTAAAAGAACGACCGTCTGTGTGATTACAGATGATCTGCAGGTGCTACCTGGAAATCCGATTTCTCTGGTGCAGGTGCTATGTAATTTGGGTTTCAGCGATGTCGATCAGGTTGAGGAGTTGTCTGTTGATGTTGGATTAGACGAGGTAATCTAATCTATTAACAAAAAGTAACCTTTTTATCTATATTTTTGTCATACATAGCTCATTTTTTTTTGAACTTTTTGCAAGGATACATGTGATCTGTGTGTAATGAAGTATACAAGTAGTTTATTCACTTTCTTGTTCATCATATTGAACACGTCTTTGAGTTCTGACTTGTTTTTCCCTAATATCGGTTGATGTCTTATGGTTTTAATCACAATTATGTGACTGGTCTTTCTCTGTGTTCTTTAAGGTTTCGAAGTTGCTTAAGCATTCTTTGGTATCGAAGACTCCTCTGACAGATGTATTCTTGGGGAAAAGGAAACTTGCGATACCTTTGGATCCAAGAAATTCACCTTCCCCAAGCAGTGATAATCGAACATTGCCGAATCATACTGAATTCCGGGTTAAGTTAATTTTAAGCAAGTCGCAAAACAAGATATTGGGTTTGTTAGCAAGGGAAGATTTTATCGATTTTCTCTTTAGCTTTTGTACGGTCCCGCTTGGATCAGTGGTAAAGCTTTTGGACTCGAACTCTGGAGTAGGATGTGTTGATAACTTGTACAAAACAGTAGAGAGTTTGGATTCAGAGTGGCTTGCTATTTCCAAGGATGAAATAATAAATGCTGGAGTTCTGAAACAATACAAGTGCAAAAATCATCCTTTGCAATTTCCTGATGCTAAAAAAATATCAAACCTTCTTGACCCAAGGAGCCCAACTGGTTGCGATGATTGCTTTGGTAGATTTATGGAGGCGGCACCACACTTGTTTGTAGTGTCAGACAACTTGATGGTGACACCATTATCTTCTCCGTCCAGTATTAGCTTCCTAAAAGAACTACATGTACCTCTCAATGATATTGAAGAGAAGGAAGAAATTATACGCGAGACTGAGGTAAATTCTAGAGTCAGTTTTGTGTATGGGAGATTTTAGAGCAATTTCTTTCTCCTATCATACTCATTGGATGAGAAATTGATGATTCGTGTTTCTGTAACAGGCTCTTGCTTTGTTGTAGGCTTCTTTAACTTCATCAGCTTTAAATAATTGCTTCAAGTCAAGTGGAAAACAGAAGTTCAACCGAAGGTATGACATCATATGGCTTGTTGTTTGGTTAATTAGCCCAACACATCCCCTACCCTAATGTTTCTCATTGTGCAAATCTTCCCTATCGATTTAAATTTGACATTTACAACCTTCGGGTCCGTTTGATAGGCAGAGGTGAAAAGTAATTCAAATTTCACGTTAGTTGGAAAATAAAAACTCACAAAACTCATGGGAATATGTTTTCCATAAAAATAAAGAAAATGTAGTTTAAAGTGGTTATACTTTGAAATTTGATTTTCATTTCCACATTGCAATCAAACGGCTAAAGTGAAATTCGTTTTCCTCGAATATGACATTTTTCATGGAATTCGTTGCAATCGAACATGGCCTTATTTCAACCTTTTGCAAAGTTGGCCCTTTCTGTCCTTTCCGTCTGTTCCTTCCGTTAAATATACACGTGGATTGCATTTAGATCATATCAAAAGCCTAATTTTGTCAAACCACTATTTTTCCTACTAAGGACATGTTTGAGCTCCTTTTTTTTTTTTTTTTTGGGTATAAAATGCATTTTGGAATGGTAGATTAATGGAGAATGTGAGGTTAAAAATTAAGGAAAAATTTTGGATTTGTTTGTAATATTATTTTCTTGAATAACTTGTGGTTGAAAAGAAGAGAGTGAAAAATGTATTTTGACAAAAAAATGGGGATAAAATAAGGGCTAAGTAAACGTGAAGGCTGGCAAACAGAATCCTATTGCAAAAAAGGTGAGTTGAGACATTCCCAATTTCTTCATTTTCCCTGCGAAGAACCCTAGTCCACTACCTGTTTGCACTCCATTCTACTACTCCAGTTAAGTTATAAATATGCAGTACTAGTGATTGTACATATCTTCTATGGAGTTCTCTGAGATTTATGCTTGAATTCATGTGGAATGGTAGGTATTTTAGCCAAGTTTACTAGAATACTTGTGGCTTTGAAGTTCTTTGCTCAAGTTGATTAGTTTGTGTTGTTTCAAGATCACCACTTAACACAAGAGTTTATCCTATAATATGGTGACATATCTGCCTAACATCTAAAAAAAAAATGTTTTCGTGCTTTCATTTTTTGTTTTTGTTACCTACTAAACAACCCTCGTTATTAAATATGTCCATTTAACTAAAGTAATTCTTCTGCCAAGAACAAAAGTTTCTGTGCTTTCAATTTTTGTTTATTCAAATGTGCGAATAGCAGCAACTAGTGGGTATTTTGTCCATGTAAGATTCAAAAGTTTGTTCATTATCTTTCATTTTTTTCATTTTTTATTTATTTATAAGTTTATGTACTTCTTTATTGAGCTTTCTTTAATATCTTATCCATATAGAAATAAAATATCCAAGATTCAGACTTTACCAAGAGGAGGAGGCACCTGAATTCAGTTAGGTAATTTTTATTTTATTGTATTTTTCCCCTTTTGATAAGGGCTTGTAATTGCATGCACGTAATTATGCAGCAGAAAATACATTCGTAATTAAATGTCATTACAATGTTCATACAGGTCCAAATTACATTTCTAGGAAGGGACTAGGTGTGATATGTTGTTGAACAACCTATGTGAATCTTTCAACAGTACATTACTCAATGTAAGAGAGCAACCAATACTGACAATGCTAGAAGAAATTATGGTATATTTGATGAAAAAGGATTGTGATACGAAAGGAATCTTGTGCTAATTACCCCCTCATTGGTTTGAACTGTGCTACTTGTACAGGTTCAATGGTAGGATTTTTTTAGAGACAACACATGGTGACATTTGATTGGATGTTGAAAAAAAAAAATGACCATACATGTGCTGCCAGCATAGCACTTGTAAAGATCTATAAACAATTCTCATGTACAAGGAGGAATTGTCTAAGTTATGCTATTGGTACAGAAAATGTTTGACAAAATTCATTCAGAAAGACACTTGAAAATTTTTCATTGGTTTTTGGCACAACAAACACAGAAATGCACCATACAAGTGCTGTCAACGCATCTATATCATTTCTGTGGTTAATTCTCTATACGCAGGGAATTGTCCGAATTGTCTTGTTTTTTATTGTTGTTAGGGAGTGACAATGTTGGTCTTGTGCTAATGGGTTAGGTTTCTCAATTGATGGTGTTGAATGCCCAAAAAGGTTTAGTATTGCCTAATTGGACATCATCTAGTTTTTAGATGATATAGTTAAAACTTTAATCTAACAAGTGACTTCAGAATTAAGGGTTGTATGGATTTGAGTCACAAGTGTCATGGTGAGCAACAAGTTTGCTCTCAAGTCCATCGGTTGGTCTCATATGATCGTGGTTCAATGCCTTGAAAGATTTAGTCTAACCTCATATTAAACCAACTAATTTTTAGATGAGATAGTTGTTATTTGATTTTAACAATTGTCTCTATGTTGTTACATTTGTGCAGCATAAATATTTTGTCTTGCGTTATTAAAATCATAATATGAAGTCTTTATTATACTGTGGTAATATTTATCTTCTTTTGTAGTGATGTGGCTGGGAAATAGCTTTGGAGCAAACGGGGATCCCTTGCCCTTTTTTCAGTGAACTCAAGAATAGAGTATATGATTGCTTTTGGTTCTGTTTTTTTTTTTTGTTCTTTGGTTTAGAGAATTCGTTCAGTTCTTGAAAGAATTATTTGATGTTGGAGCGAAGTTTTTTAAGTTTTCCACATGTGGCAATGTATGTTTAAGCTCATTTCTTCAGAATTTAATTATTGAAGAAACTTTCTTTCCTATGTATAATTCTTGGTGGAAGAAATGGTATTTTAAAATTATGAGCAACTTAAATCTGTAAAATAATTGAACTTAATCGGTAAGATGCAAATTGAGGATGAAAAGATTCATTTGAGGAAATTACCACCACCTCCAAGGCCTGTCATGCCAGTGCCACCTTTTCCTAGAAAGATCCTAAATCATACATAAGAGCTGCAACCTGATATTAACTAAGCCAAAATCTTCGACAGGCTTTGCCTTCAAAACCAATTTCTATTGTATATGTGGTTCATGTAGAGTGGAACACAAATTTATTGGATGAAAATAGTCGATGCTAGAGCGGAGCAGGGTGGAGTGAGGGGAGTGACGACATCGGCCTTATGAGTTTAATTCATTGTTTGTTTGTCAGGGACGATGAATAGATTGGGGTGCATGACTAGGGTTAGTATAAATACTAATTATGTAATCCTATTATTCATAATGAATAAAAATATCGGTTTCGCTCCTTGTGTTGTTTTTTCTATTTCACTTCTCTATTATTTTGCGCTTAAAATTCAACAATCGGTATTATAGCAAAGTATAGATGACAATTCTTCGATTGCAAAATTCGATGTGATGAAGTTCGACGGAACATAAAAATTATGGATTATAGCAGCGATGGGTAAATGATTTGTTGGTGCAGCAAGGGATGGTGAAGGCGCTATCTGGGAAGAAGCCAGATGGTATGCTAGATATCGATTGGGAAGAGCTCGAGACGCTAGCAATGGGTACAATTCAGCTCTGTTTAGCGGACAAGATCATGTATCACGTCATGGAAGTTGAATCTCCGGCGAAAGTTTGGCTGAAATTGGAGAGTCGTTATATGTCGAAGTCTCTCACGAACAAGCTACATTTGAACCAGCGGCTGTACGGGCTCAAAATGCTGGAGGGAACATATCTGATTCAACAAACAAATGTGTTTAATCAAATTATCATCAATTTGTTGCGACTTGAAATCAAGTTCGATGACGAAGACAAGGCAATGATATTGTTGTGCTCTCTTCTTCCCTCATACGACCACCTGGTGATCACGTTGAGGTAGGCTAAAGAGACTCGAATTGAAGGAAGCCACATCAGCCCTATTGGCCTACAACTAGCAGAAATTGCGTACTAGCGAAAGTTCACAGGGTGAAAGGTTACGAGGATCGTGGGAGAAAGAAGGATAGATGTGGTTCTTACAAAGGGAATACGAGATCGAAATCCAGAAACCAAAATAATAAAAACGTCAAGCACTACAAGTGTCATCAGATGGGTCACTTTAAAAGGGAATGTCTGAAGGAGACTCGGATTTCGGAGATGGAGACATGTCGTCAGACTCTGTAGGTAATTCTGATAGATTACATAACTCTTGGGTACTTGATTTAGCCTTTTCATAACATACGTGTCATCATCGGGATTTGTTTGATTCATATCGTTCGGGTAATTTTGACTCTATTCTGATGGGTAATGATGCATCATGTAAGGTCATTGAAATGGGGTCCATAAAATTTAAAGTTTTTGATGGTGTGGTGAGGAATTTGGAGGATGTTAGACATGTACTAAAATTGAGAAAGAACATAATTTCCCTAAGTATTTTAGACACGTGTGGCTATTCTTATAAGTCAAATAGTGGGGCATTGACAGTGAAGAAATGTGTTATGATTGTGATGAAAGGTCAGAAATTGGGAGGGAATAGCTACAAACTATTGGGAATGCAGTTATAGGTGGAGTTGCTATAGTAGAATCTAAGTCATATGACACTCTCCTATGGCACATGCAACTAGGGCATATAGGATAACGTTGTATGATTGAGCTTCATAAGAGGAATTTGTTTAAGGGAGTAAAATCATGCAAACTTGATTTCTGCAAGTTTTGTGTACTTGGAAAACAGTCCAGAGTACAGTTCAAGACGGGAAATCACAAGACAAAGGGCATTCTTGATTATATGCATTCTGATGTTTAGGGACCAGTGATGGAGTAGTCTAAAAGTGGATCCTTGTATTTCATTACTTTCATTGATGATTTCTCTAGAAAAGTTTGCGTATATTTCATGAAGCATAATTCTGAAGCTTTTCCCAAGATCAGATCGTAGAAAGCAGAAGTGAAGAACCAGACAGGTAGAAAAATTAAGTAACTCAAGACAGACAATGGTACAGATTACACAGATTCATAGTTTCTAAAATTCTGCGAGAAATATGGTATTCAGTGGTACTATACAGTTTGCAAGATACCGCAGTAGAATGGTGTAGCGGAAAGGATGAATAGAACGATTGCAGAACAGGCAAGCTGTTTGACGTTGAATGCTGGGCTTCCGAAGAGTTTTTGAGCAGAAGTTGTGAATATGGCATGTTACATCATAAACAGATCACCACGAGCAGCGCTAAATAGGAAAGTTGTAGAAGAAGTTTGGACATGTAATGAAGTTGATTATTCTGGATTGAGAGTATTTGGGTGTCCGGCTTATGTGCATGTATCTAGTGACCAGATATCCAAGTTTGATTGAAATCAAGAAAATGTCTTTTTCTGGGCTATGTGAAAAGAGTAAAAGGGTACAAGTTCTGGGATCCAGAGGCAAAGAAGATGGTGATCGATAGGGATGCAGTCTTTGATTAAGTATTCATACTTAAAGAGCCTTCAAATGAAGAGAAGCCCAGTTCCGGCGAGGGCGACAGCAAGAGCCAAATAGTGCAGGTAGATCTAGACAATGTTAACATGAAGATTAATGCTCGGAGAGTGAACAGTTCTGGCTCAGAAGATGAACAGTATTATAGTATTTCCACAGATAGATCACGTCGCACTATCAAGCCACCAGTGAAGTATAGATTTGAGCATTCAGCATATGCACTCATTACCAGCAATAGCGATCCTATAACTTTTCAGGATGGCATTAGTAGTCAGGAGAAAAGTAAATGGATAGAGGCTATGATGGAGGAAATTGAGTCATAGCATAAAAATGATACTTGTGATCTGGTGGAGCTTCTAGAGGGAAAGAAATCGATAGGATCTAAGTGGGTGTACAAAAAGAAAGAAGCAATGTCAGAAAAGAAAGGGGAAAAATACAAGGCTCAGTTAGTAGCTAAGGGATACTCACAGAGGAATGGAGTATATTATGATGAGATTTTCTCTCTGGTCGTCAGACACACTTCCATCGGGATCATCTTGGCAATAGTGGCCAGATTTGATTTGGAGTTAGACGAGCTGGATGTAAAGACCGCATTTCTTCATGGTGATTTAGAGGAGCGAATTTTCATGGAGCAGCCAGAGGGATTCTTGGAACCAGGAACAAAAAATCTTATGTGTAAACTGAAGAAGTCTTTTAAATGGGCTTAAGTAGTCTTCACGGCAATGGTACAAGAAGTTTGACTCCTACATGATTCAGACTGGCTACAGTCGTTGTGAGTATGATTGTTATGTTTACTATAGAGTTTTTGAGGAGATTCATATATTTTCTTGAAGTCGTATGTGGATGACATGTGAATAAGGTAGACAGATTGAAGTCTTTGTTGAGCAATAAGTTTGACATGAAAGATTTGGGACCGACTAAGAAGATTCTTGGTATGGAGATCAACAGAGATAGGAAGGCCAGAAAATTATGGGTATCTCAGAGAAATTATTTGAAGAAAGTGTTGGAGAGGATTAGCATGTCCGATGCAAAACCAGTGGGAACGTCATTGACAAATCACTTCAGATTATCAAGAAATTAGTGTCCTAAGAATGAAGAAGAAATTGCAAAAATGTCAAAATGTGTCTTATACCAGTGTAGTGAGATGTTTGATGTATGCAATGGTGTGTACCAGACCAGATTTAGCACATACAATTAGTGTAGTGAGCAAGTACATGGCTAATTCTGACAGAGAACATTGGAGAGCATTAAAGTAGATTTTCAGGTACTTGAAAGGTACAGTTGAGTGTGAGATCATGTTTGAGAGACAACATGATGATGTTTCAGTTCAGGGATACATAGATGCAAATTATACTCTCGACTTGGATGACAAAAGGTCCCATACATGTTATGTTTTCACACTTGCGATGGGCCTATATGTTGGAGATCTACGGTGCAATCACTTGTGGCATTATCTACAACTGAAGCAGAGTATATGGCAGCAATTGAGACAGCCAATGAATTATATATTATGGCAAAGAGGGTTTGTTAAGGAGTTTGGGATCAAGCAAGATGGAATAAAGCTGTGTTATGATAGTCAGAGCGTCATTTTCTCAGCAAAGAATCAGATTTATCATGTAAGAACCAAGCACATTGATGTGAGAATTCACAAGATAAGGGAGTTGGTTATTTTGGGAGAATTGTTGCTAGAGAAGATACATACCTCAGAGAATGCAGCAGACATGTTGATGAAGCCAATCACAAATGATAGGTTCAAACATTGCTAGAACTTGATTAACATCTCTAGGTATTAGAGAGGATGTGTCTCAACCTATTAGTCCTAGAGGGTGTGTTTCCCAGGTTATGTTTGTTTCAAAGGTTTTTCCTAAGGGGGTGAATATTCACTAATGTGGAGATTGTTATATATGTGGCTCATATAGAGTGGAACACAATTTACTGGATCAAAATAGTCGATGCTGAAGCGGAGCGAGCGACGCATTAGCCTTTTGTAGGTCTAATTCACTATTTGTTTGCCAGTGACGTTGAATAGGTTGGGGATGCGAGGACAATTCCCTCACGATACGGTACATATGTATTTTTTCTATACGAGCCCTAAAGTTATGTATGGGCTTGGGCTTGAGCTTGTGTTAGTATAAATACTAATGATATAATCATATTATTCATACTGAATAAAAATTTCCACTTCGCTCCTTGTGTTATTTTCTCTATTTCACTTCTCTATTATTTTGCATTTAAAATTCAACTGTTTCCTTGGCAAGCTTCTGACTTACTCGATGGATGCACCAAACCCAGGTCAGTTTTTCTCCAAAGAACCAAAAATTATATTTGAATATTCGTTTGTTGTGAATCCCTGTCAACCTTCTAATTATGCAATGTCAATCAATCTAGTTCTGACATTATATGGAGTTCCCTTTATTGTCAATCAATCAACCCTGGATTTTGTCATGCTTCTACTGGAACAGAATAATTATATGGAGTTCCCTATAATATGCCAAGGCCAGATTCAACTTCCAAACAGGGTTTGTTGCTAGGTTTCCAGCAGGATCCTTCCGGAGCCATGAATTTTGCAAGAACTTTTCCTCAGCCATGGAATTTGGGGCTTGCTGCTGAGCTTTTTGAACCTCCTCTCATAGGTCAAGGTGATTGTGGTAGGAGTGTGGGGGTTGGTTTACCTCTAAACCTAACTCAAATTGTTATTATATATTTACTTAATCGTGAAAACATTAATCATCCAATACTTTTGTCATGTCTCCAAACTAAAAATTCTTAATTTTTCCACCTTATATAAATAACTAATAGATTACAGTATTTTAAAAGGCTAAAATTTTTAAAATCATGTTTGGGCAAAATCAATCCAATTATAAGGCAGAAAATCATAGCGAAAGCTTTGCTAGGTTAAGTCGAGTAATGCTATTTAGCATTACTGACATTACAATATTCGTCTAGGTGTTACTAAGTGGCAGTAAATGAGATATACGATTAAATGAGTTACACAATTCTACTTTTAAGTGAATACATCACATAATATCATCTAAACTGGTGTCGTAGTATCGATGATATTAAATAGTATTATATGATGAGATAGCAAGAGTAGCGAGCTAGTCAATAGTCGCATAACGGTAGGTTGTACACTAATCATGAATGCGTTTGCTAGGCACCAAACTTAAACAATTCAATGCGGAGAATCTGTCTTAGGGGGTATTTGATGCACATTTTTTAGAAAAGAATGCATTTTATGATATGATGTGATGGAAAATAGGTGAAAAAATAAGGAAGAAGTTTTGAATTTGCGTGTAATATTATTTTATTGAAAAATGTGTGGTTGGAAATGAGTTTTGAAAAAATGAATTTTGAGAAGAATGTAGATCAAACATGGCCTTGATGTGAATTCGACATTTCCTTTCCTTCCTTTTGAGTTGTTAAATGTTTCGTTTTGGATCTTTAATTAATAACACTTTCCAGTACATTTCGTTTTTCCTTTGCATATTGGTTACAAAAAGTAGAAAACTAATAACAATATAAAGAGGTCTTTTTAGATAGATATGTTTGTCGGACAACAAAAAATTATGTCTTATTTTTTACGTAAATAAATTACAGAAAATATGGTTTTATTTACAGAGTTGTATATGTTAAGGTAAAATATTACTTCAGCTGATTATCAATCAACCTATAAGGAGTTGGCACGTCACTTGAATATGAACAATCGAATATATAAAGAGGTGATTATTTCTTTTAATAAAGTCGACATTTTAAAATAAAACGTCAAGTAAAATTTAAGAAATTTAAATGAGCAATTTAATCTTTTTAAAATTTAAATTCTCCAACAAATTAGTATCAAATATTACTTTTACAGTACTTATGAAGTATTTCATAATAATATGCAATATACGTTCAATTCTATTTAGTATACAATATAAGAGAAAACATTTTAACAATAAACAAAAATCATTATTATAAAAAATTATACAAAAAATGTTTCAACGATGATTTTTGAAAGTAAATTAAATTATTAGTAGGAAACAACTTTTCATTTCTCAACAATACACTTGATTTCTTGATTTACATTCATTTTCTATTAATAAAATTAGTTTAATTTTATAGCACGATTACTTCTACAGATTAAAATAGACAAATAAAATAAAAAATTAAAACTAAGTACAAAAAAAATAAAAAAAAGTTGCGCGATGTCACGTCGAAGTGAGAAAGAGAATTCGCCATCAATCTTAAACCCTCTAGAAGGTGTGAATACGTGAGAACATGCAATTTCGCATTTTGTCCTTATAATTTTTGACCTATAGTCAACAATACCCTCACCATTCATCAATTTATATTAAAGCAATTTATAGTAAACATAATTTACTTCTTCTCCATTAAATACAATTATTACTAATTATTAATATTATTGCTTTTAAAAATAAATAATAGTACTATACGCATATTGTTACCTTTTAAAGCATTATCCTATGCGATGAAAAGTGTATAAACGTTTGAAATCATTATTATACAATTAAAAATTTATTATTATGTACAATAAAAAGGTTTCGACAATGATTTTTATTTTTTCAATCCATGTCTTGAAGTATGAGTTTAGCCATATAGCTCGACTTGTTGTCATTGTTGCTGCAATATATTCTACTTCAACTGATGATTATGCGATCGTTGCTTATTTCTCTGACATCTAAGAAAATACTTATAAATTTAGTGTGAATGTATAGTCCGATGTAGTTTTTATATCGTCCACTGATCCTGCTCAATCTCTATCCGTATTTTTGGAGATTGTGGCTAAAAAATAGGAAAAAGTTTTGAAATCATATGTAAATTATTTTATTTAAAAAATGTGCAGTTCAAAATAAGTTTTTAGATAATGGAGGTCAAACGGGAGCTTATTATGGCAGTGGAAGCATTCGAGATAATTCCTATTTTTCTATTATTTTATTAATTTTGTTTAATACCTAAGGTTGGCTTGAGAGATTTTATCACTGATTTTGGATGGTACCGTTGATGAATGGTTGAAAAATTCGATGCTTGATTGTTTGTTTGGCATCGATTTTGAGTGATTTAAAAACCACTAGTGTAATTTTGACCGATTCTCTTAATCCACCAAATCGACGGGTTTTGACTATTTCTCATATTATCTTCTAATTTTACCCTTTATAAAATAATTATTTACAACCAACATATTTGCTTCATAACTAACCTATAAATAAAAATTTATTAATTAAAATTTATTTACAAGCAATTACTATTTAAAAATACTTATATGTAAAATATTACTTATAAGATAAGAAAAAAATACATTATAATTAAAAATTACTTATAAGTAAAAAATACGTTTATGTAAAAAAAAATTGTTTTTAAATAAAAATACTACTAATAAAACAAAAATTCACTTATAAAATATAAAAAATTACTTATAAGTAGAAAATTCACTTAAAGTTATTTAAAAGTATGAAATTAACTTATAATTATAAAATTCACTTATAAGTAAAAAAATATTAACTTAAAATTTTAGGTAAATATTTAATTTAATTTAATTTAATTTTTAAGTTTAATATTAACTTACATGTAAAAACTATTTATAAATAAAATATCACTTATGAGTAAAACTATTTCATATAAAAAAACTATAAATTGAAATTTTTTTACTAATGGACATATATGTAATATTGTTCTTCTAAAAAACTTGCAAAATCAATGGATGATAAACTCCGAAGCACGGGTTCGACAGTTTTAAGAATAGCTACTAAACCATTCAAAATCGATATGTTCATAAACTCTCAAAATTGATACTTTAAAAAACGCTCATAATCGGTAAGTCGAAATTTCCAAATAGACCCTAAGGAAATCTTTGCTTAGAGCATGTTTGATTCGATTAGTTTCAAAATATATTTTTATCTCTTCTTTTCAATTACATATTATTCAATAAATATTACACGTAAATTCAAAAAAAATTCTTATTTTTTAATCATACATTTTATATCAAATTAATATTTCAAAATATATTTTGACGAAGGAATGGGGTCAAACAGATCCTTAATACCTAAGGAAATCTAGTTAATTTTAGAGGTTTCTCCTCGAAGAAATGTGCACGATTATTGATAGTCTTTACAGATTCCACTTGCTTAATGGGGAATACCCCTTGGCCAGGCCCGTGCCTGGCACTTGCGCCCCCTGGCACTGGGCCTGGCTTTGAGCCTGGCCCAGTAGCATATTTATTGCTTAATACCTAAGGAAATCGTGCTTTTCTCGGTGCACTAGTTTTAAAAAAATTGACTTTCCCGTCAACCCAATGGCCCCACTTGCAAAGAGCTAAAGCTTCTGTTGTTGTGCAAATTTCCATAAAGTAATGGGGCTGGCAAAGGCAAAAGTCCATTTTACCCTGTTGTTACTGTATGTGAATAATTTATGGGAAATGAATGGAGGGCAAAATAGATAATTGATCCCAACAATAAATAATGAGTACAGTGATTCATCAGACATTATAGAATAAATCTCTATTTCGTACACACTAAAATTTCCATTTTCATTCTTCTAGTCATTTTCAATCACATATTCTTCAATAAAATAATATTTTCCATCACATCAATAACTTTTCCTTCGTTTGAGCCACATTATTTTGAAAGAATGTATTATATAATAGTAGATTGATGAAAA
Organism: Fraxinus platypoda; assembly: GCA_903798405.1. Lineage (NCBI taxonomy): Eukaryota > Viridiplantae > Streptophyta > Magnoliopsida > Lamiales > Oleaceae > Fraxinus > Fraxinus platypoda. The sequence continues at coordinate 14,301 of CAIGRT010175794.1, forward strand.
ATATGTGGTTGAAAAAGAAGGAAAAATTATTGATGTGATGGAAAATATTATTTTATTGAAAAATGTATGGTTGAAAATAAGTAGAAGAATGAAAATGAAAATTTTAACGTATACCAAACAGGGGCTTAAAGTAACTTTATCGACTTGTGTATAGAATATTTTATTGAGTGAATGTGTGATGGAGAATCTTACTATAACAAACGATGTTTTGGAATAAGGGAAGACAAATGGGCCATAATTCACCTCATTTTTCAAAATTGCCCTTGACGTGTTATTAATAGGTTGGTAATGGTATCAAGTCTGAGGGTAAATACGTCCAACTAATTTCCTAGGGAACAAAGGCAAATTATTAAAGTCTCTTTAAAATGAGCTTCCAAACGGGGACAGTGACGGGAGCTAAACTGTTATCTTTCTTACTACCTTGATTAAGCTCAGTCTGTTACATCATCATACTATGTCGACTGAAGAGAAAAACATCAAGCCCACAAGCCCACTAAAACTTCTGGTAGACGAGAAGAAAACCCGAGTCCTCGCGGCGGAAGGCACTAGTGATTTCATCAATGTTTTGCTCAGTTTCCTCACACTTCCACTGGGAACTGTTGTTCGTGTCACGAATAACCATCCTGGTTCCATTGGCTGCATGAAGACTCTGAAGGGTATCAACCCTCAGATCCAGAATGTTTTGTTAAAAGAAGGACCATGTGTGTGATTACAGATGATCTGCAGGTGCTACCTGGAAATCCGATTTCTCTGGTGCAGGTGCTATGTAATTTGGGTTTCAGCGATGTCGATCAGGTTGAGGAGTTGTCTGTTGATGTTGGATTAGACGAGGTATCTATTAACAAAAAGTAACCTTTTTATCTATGTTTTTGTCACACAGCTCATTTTTGTTTTGAACTTTTTGCAAGGATACATGAGATGTGTGTGTAATGATGTTTTTAATCACAAATATGTGACTGATCTTTATCTGTGTTCTTTAAGGTTTCTAAGTTGCTTAAGCATTCTTTGGTATCGAAGACTCCTCTGACAGATGTATTCTTGGGGAAAAGGAAACTTGCGATACCTGTGGATCCAAGAAATTCACCTTCACCAAGCTGTGAAAATCGAACATTGCCGAATCATACTGAATTCCGGGTTAATTTAATTTTAAGCAAGTCGCAAAACAAGATATTGGGTTTGTTAGCAAGGGAAGATTTTATCGATTTTCTATTTAGCTTTTGTACGGTCCCGCTTG
>CAIGRT010175806.1:0-15780 GCA_903798405.1 Fraxinus platypoda
AACGCCAAAGAGAACGGCACCTTAGTTTTCCATCCAAATTCCTAATTTGAAGTATTTGATTGCAATATTTTTCCATAGAAAATATTTTCCAACTTTTAAAAGTACGCATAATTTTCCTTATTTAAAAAAAAAAACATTTTTTTTTTGGGAGAAAATTTTGTTTTCCTCATAACAAGGAAAAACTTTTTTTTTCTAGGATATATCACTCTTTAGTGTTTGCTTATTCTCCAAGAGCTAAATTAAAAACGACAATAATTCCGATGGAAACCAACTACGGGAACAAGAATCAATTATTTTTTATCATTTTGATCGAGGATGACAAAACACTTTTGGAACAGTAAGAGAATAATTTTAAAAAATCACTTTTAGCACAGCTTCGTAGAGCTGTGTATTATTGGTAATCCAAATGCAAGACCACTTGGTAAGCATCCGTACAACACGACATTCATGAAAGACCAAATTGTGTGATACATGGCAACAACCCTCTGCATGCATACCTCGACCAGCTGAGGCTCGATAGGAACCACAACACGACATCAAGAACACCACGAAAATAAAATAAAGTCTCCCACGGGATATCACTACTATATAAATCTCAGATAGGGACTACTTTTTAGCACTACTGTTCTCAGTCTGTCCAATTGTATGTAGCGTCACACAGTTTCTATGGTTACAATAAACTAGACAAGTACCATACAGAGTTTATTCTCACAGCCAACTAGCTGGCTCTAGTCTGCAAATCTCTGCTTCAATAGGATCTAACCTGCCAATAATTGAGACAAGTATTGGAAATAGTGGCAGAAAATGCAAATACAAAATCAACTAGAGAATTAAAACATACAGAGGAAGCATGGGATCGAGATCTGCTTCTGCTATAGCTGGGACTCCGCTCTGGACTCACACGCCTGCGTCTAGGAGGCTGTGCAGTACCAAATGTTGATGATAAGTGTGTGTATATGTGTGCGCGCGCGCATATATGTAGCTGATATGTAAAAAAATAATCTCACATATCCGTTGTTTTTTATGGCTAAAGTTACACTTACAGGAGATGCTGGAGTTCTGGATCGTGAGGGAGATCTGCAAAAAAATTCCACAAACAACATAAACCAATATCCGGAATTTTGTTTAGTACCTATATCATAATGAATTTACGCTAACATATAACGTCCACAACTGAAAGAAGACACGATATTACCATAAAATAGCAGCAATCAACAGCGAAAGACTATACGAAGAAACGATTTCAGTTAAATGGGGATTGGTTTGTGGACAGCTAATCACCGAAAACTTAGGAGGGCCAGGTCAAAGAGAACCCAAAACTCAAGCACCGATAACAAGCCTTCCACCAGTACCACCACAATCATGCAGCAGAATTGACTTATTATCAACAACATTAAAAGCAATTAATTTGAAATAATCCAGTTTTAAATTCATCCATCATTTCTCTGCTTAGAGCTTTTTTATTAATGGGTATCCACCACAAACATGTTAAAATAATATTTACCATTTGGCCTTACCGCAGGTGCTCATTGACTAAACAGCATACTGCCACAATGAGTCGCATGATTGAGCACCACAAACCATCAAGTCCCTAACACGCAATCCACAGACCGCGAGGAAACGCCAAATCTAGAAAACAAAAAAGGTAATCTTCATAATCATTGTATCAAAACCCCAGAGTTGGCAAGTCCTTTCTCTACAAACCTCGTNAAACAGCATACTGCCACAATGAGTCACATGATTGAGCACCACATATCATCAAAGTCCCTAACACGCAATCCCCACACCTCGACGAGACACCGAATCTAGAAAACAAAAAGGCAATCTTCATAATCATTGTATCAAAAACCCCAGAGTTGGCGAGTCCTTTCTCTACAAACCTCGTCCTCCTCCATATACAAAACAATGTTACACCACAGGATGAAACAATTGAGAACACAAGAATAGCATATCCATTCAGTTTAGTGTTTTGATGTAATGGCTTTCACACTGAAACTATTATCTCTCATCGCTTTCTGTAGTTTACTTTCCTTAAATAAAAAGAAATTGCAAAGTTGGAATAAAAAATGTTAATTTGATAAACGAACTGCTCAGTAGAAATCCAACTGAGATCCTAACAAATATAAATTTCTGGTTGATAAAAATAACTAACAAAATGGTCTTATTAGAAATAGTCATTGTTACACAAGGAGATAAGATAGTCAAAATAATTTATTATGAATTAAAAAATATCAATAATAAAATAGGAAGTTTGATTTGTGGTTTCTTTAAATGCCTGTATTTTCAATTTCAATTCAATGCTACACTTTAGAGAACAATAAATTTCTTCTAGCATATTAAGAATGGTTGGCCACGAGACCAATAAAAATTAGAAATGTCAGCGGGAGTACTAATGTTTTTCTCCCCCATTTTGAAATTGCCCATTTCCAGTTCTACAACTGTTCCTTAAAACACAAGCAGAATAAACTCTTCAATAGTTACAAATATTTCAATCGCGTCAAAAATAAATCCACTAGAATATAAGAAACAAAAAAAATAAATGAAAATGTCACACAAGTTGGCAACATTGTTCTTTTTTTTTTTTTTAAATATTATATCTGTCGGGTAGGGGGTAATGCATAATTTACAGCAGATTTTGCGATTTCCAGAAGAACATAAACTTTAGTAGCAAAGTAATTGTTAAGCAAGATATATATCTAAACATAGATCGCATGACAATCAATTAGGTTTCCCTGTCACTTAATTAGGATCTGAACCAACTAGGATGCTTGATAGGGTAGCCTAGTAAACTTGCTATACTATTCAGGTCAATACTTGTCCGCTTTCAAATTCATCTACCACCAATTCCCAAGTTCATGTTTTCATAGCATATATCATGTACTACTAGATCTACACAATCTACGTGAGAATTGTTAAATTGATCTACAGCACTTCATCTGTTGGTCCTCCATTTTATACGATGAACTTGACACTGGATTTACTTCATTTTTGCTCAACCTCGTTGCATAACCCACTGGATTTCTTGCCCAAACTCCAAGCAATTCATATTGAAAGCAAATGAAATTTTGATTTCAAAGTTGGACAGCTACATAAGCAAAATATGCTGTAAAATACTAAAATTATTTTCCTTCTAATTGGTTTGCAGCCCTTTCTCACTTTTTTCACAAAAGAAATTGGAACCCGAAAATCTTTTGCTCCCCAACAGCCCCTCCCTTCTCTGCATGCGTTTCTACACATGTATGAACTCATTTGCATAATACAAGTTCTCCAATAATTCATCTTTCCACTACCTCAAGAAGAACTTACTATATTGATTCTAAGTTGGTCTATGCATTCAATTCCTATCCATGACTTCATGGCAATGAAGTAACATTTTCATTGGCTTCAATCTTTGTGGAAATCAAAGGGCTGAGAGAACAAGCCAAATGTGTGCAGGGCTCTGATGTAGGTAAAGACAAACCACCACAAGATTTAGGTCATTCATTAGTTGTCAATATGTCATAGTAAGTACAATTACAAAGAGGTTGATCGGTTGTTCCTATAAATTTGGATCGCAGGATTAAATATTAGCAGTGGAGATGACAGCTCCCTCCACTTTTAGCATTTTTCCAGTAGAAAATTAATTCTGGTTTTTTCAAGATATAACCATCACTCCAGAGAAATATCTACTTAATTTTTGCTTGTTACTTTGTTCCCAAACGTTTCAGTTCTTATTCAACCTTCATTACAATAGTAGGAGAATAAGTTGTATTTTACTTTCAATGTCATTGGTTCATATTTCATTGTAAACTATGATTAGTTTATTTTCTTCATTTCTCACATTGAAACAAGATTTTCTAAAAGAAATTGTAGCCGCCAGTCAAAATTAGTTAACTGCAGCAATATTAAAGAACAATGTGTATATCTGTTTGAATAGTTTCAAGTCCTGTCTGGTAGACCATATCTACATTTGAATTATAAAAAGAGTGCACCTAGGATATTGAGATCAATCAGTGCATCCAAGAAATGCAATCCAGTATTATAAATGTGTTGCTCTTGAATCTTTCTGAGTCTAGCATAATAAAATCCTCATCCAAAAACCAGAGAAGGAAGGGAGCGACAGATCAGGTGAGCAGCCAATCTGAGTCATAGATATAGCTAATAAATGACAATTTTGTAAAAACACGAATTAACTGGTTCCTTAAAAGTTCATTATTCATGGATGGGTATCATGTCACACCGCCTCATAAGGCAATAGCACCTAAAAGAGAGAACACACCCTCTTTTAACAACATAGACAAAAGAAAGAGAGAACAATAAGATCAACTCAAGTGTTGACAAGACAATATTAATGCAAAAGCACCAAAAACAAACCGGAACTAAGACGACGACAAGAACATCATATTATCCCTTCCCAATTGGAAAAATAAGCATATGAAAATCACACTAAGTCAATGAAGAAGAAGGTCCCACAACGTGTGGATAATAAATAGGTAATAGTTGTGCATGTATTGTGAAAATTAAAGTTTGACTTTGACTTGAAATTATAAGGAGATTATAATTTTAGACAAACAAGCTATAAACATGTGAAGAAAAATCATACCTTGAAACAGAGCGAGGAGGTGACACAGAGTAGGATCGTGAAGAGACAGATCTAGAACGCGATCGATATGAAGCACGGCGAGAATACTTAGCCCTAGGTGACACACTACACAAAAAATTTAGCTTTTCAACTTGCAAATTGACCAAAACCATAAAATACATGAATAAAATTGAAAAGACCTTCTGCTCCTATAGCTGCGGCTGGGACTTCGGCTTCTTGAATAAGGACTCCTACTAGGACTCCTGGAGTAGCCACGTCGCCAGTCATACTCCTCCACCTACAATTGACAGGCACGTGAGTGGCTGCAAACTTGACGAGGTACTGAATCTACAATTTAGATATTCCATCACATCATACCCTTATATAAGCACGAGAAAATTGATTCCTAAATAGAGAATCGTCAAGTTTCCTTATCTGCATTTCAAAACAAAAATAACAGAATCCAATTCAAATAAATTTGATATCAGTACCACAATGCATACCGCCATAGCAACAAACTAGAAAATGACTTAGTTAAGCAAAGTTAGCTTACTGCATATTTCATGTCTTCATAATTTGTATAATCAACAATTCCTCGCAGGCCTGGAATCAAAGTAATTTTCACCAAAGAACACCATCAAGGAGGGAAAAAAACGACAAAAGATTAGCATATGATTGAAAGCCATTTAAAAGAGCATGGAGATTTCCCCAGCTACAAGTTCAACACATCACAGATTTCCATAATCAAATATGGCAGATCACAAACATACATTAAAAAAGAATCAACTCCAAAACATAGAGACAAGTACAACCACAATAAAATTTACAATCTACTGATTCGCCTATGAAGTGTGTATTCAACAACTTATATTAAAATACTAAAGTTCCCCTTGGAAAATCCCAAGATACAAAATTCAATACTCACAGGTCAGGAAGGACAAGGTTAAAGCAACAATCAACAAAGCATCCAAACAACACAAATTGAAAGATGGAAGGGGCATTAGATGTTGCAACACTCTTCCTAATGTCAACGGATGAAGGCTGCATTTTTCTTGGTCTGGCTAACTCAGAAGGAAACTCCAATCCAATACACCATGCATAACTAAACTACGTAACATGGGATGCTAAGTTCAGACACCACAGACAACTTCACATTCAGATGTATCCCTTGACAACAGAGAAAAAAATTCAAGATTATAATATCTCTGCACTTCATATCAAACAATATAAGCTGCATCTCTCAGACTAGCTCACTTTTTATCTTTGTCCATATTCCTAATTTTCATGCTGAAAGTAAACAACAAATTATTTCATACAATTGCTTTAGAAGTTCTTGGTGGGCAGATATACATTAAAGGGGATTTTATGCTTCGCTGCGTATTTCTTACTTCCTACACAAGGGAGGTCATCCTTCTTCTTGAACAAGCCAAATAACAATACTGATCACATGATAACAACCGAATGTCCGAATCATCCTCAATAACATAATCCCAACAAGGAGGGCAATGTTTCCTTTTGACCAAGTATCAACGTTGACCTCCAATTATCAGCCATTTGAGCAGCTTATCAGCAAAAACTGAAACGAAATCCACATAACGTTTGGTTTTCAATATAACATAATTATTTCCTTGTCTAGGCCCACTCGAGCCATCGGTATTGCAATCGTTTGTTTCTAAAGGCTAGTCTACTAGAATAGTGCATTATGTTCCTCATTATGTGGATTTCATTTTGGTTTTTGCAAAGAAGCTGATCAGATGGCTGATATTTGGAGTTCATTGATACTTGATCAAACAGGAAATGTTGCCCTCCCTTTTGGATTATGTTATTGAGGATGATTAGGACATTCATTGTTTCAATTGATTGGTATACTTTTTTGGCTTGTTCAAGGAGAAGGATCACCCTCGTTGTGTAGGAAATAGCAATCACTAGAGTCGAGTTCTATCAACTTTCAGCCGAGGAGAAATAATAGAGATCATTTTACATCTATTGCCCTTGTTTGAGCCCCATTTTAGAATTGGTTCACTAAAAAAAATGATTTTTTAGAATATGTAGTTAAAAAGTTGGGGAAAAATTGGGTTTGCAAAATCATTTTATTTGGAGAATGCGTGGTTGAAAATAGTTTTACAATGTGAATTAAACAAGAGCACATTATATGGAACATTTTTTTAGATACTTATTTTTAAAAACGTAATTAGAGTTTTGTTTTATAGATTGTCTAGGACTTTATTAGTTATTTCCTACTTAAATTAGACTAATTTAAAATCAACATGAATGGAGCTTATGCATTGTAATAGTTAAACTTAATTATTGAATAAACTCATATTTTCTCCCTCCAATTTCTGTGCTCACTCCTTGCTTCTCCCTCTCTTTTATCTTGTTCTACAAGTCTCTTGTTCGTTGCATTCTAAGTCACCGCCATTTCTAAATTTTGATGACATACAAAAATATTTTAATGAATATCAACCATGAAACACCTAACGCCCATCATTAGAAAGTAACAACCAATGAAAGAAAGTGATAGTCTATTATTAGAACTTTTTCTATGCAAAATACATCTATCATGGTGTCTTTCTGCTTAACTTCGCTGCAACTGGTTCAAAGTGCATGCAGAGAGAGAGAGAGAGAGAGATCTGTTCACATAAATTAATTTGACAAGGTAATTAGACAAGCAATCATGACAGCACTTATTACACTAAAACAAGGTCCAGTGGCTTCTTATTGATAATAAAACTTTTTATCAAATCCAGAAATCCATTGTTCGTCGTATGCAGAACTGCTAGACTCGAGAATGACATATATTCTTCTTACAAGTATGCTTCATGGGCGAAACTACTTGCTTTGATTTATTGAAATAGGTAATACAAAGTGTATAAATGAGAGAGGCAGATCAGAAATTTATAGGCTTAAATGCAAGTAGAAAAGAGCATTACATATTGAAATCTCAAAAAAAAGCCTATTGAACTGTAAATTCCCAAAATTTTAAAACACCTAAAGAAAATTGCTATATTTATGTTATTCAATGAATGGCAGCTGAGAGCCAATTAGGGTTCTTTACTCTGAATAATCACATATTCCAAAGACCAACTACAGCTTTCCCCCCACCTTTCCCTTAGCTTTAGGTACTGTAGGCGAGGGGGGAGGAAAATCTATGAATTCAAATCTAAGTCAGATGCATAATTTCTGTAGTTTTGCCAAAGAAGAGTTTCTGAAGTTCATTTTATTTGTTTGGTTAGAAAAACAGTTTAGCCCTCACCTCACTACCCATGCACAAGAAGCTTCTTCCAAGCTTAAAAAAAAATTATATGAATTTGATGCAATGCAAAGTTCTGCCTAATAACAATGAAAAATAAAAAAATTTAAAGGAAAAAGATTTACCATCTCGATCACGGTAAACTTGAGAGAAGCAGACATCCCCAGCTCGACGCATGTGATCCTAGTAGCAACAATATATTAGAGGATTCCAAAGCAGCAAAGCACAGCTCTCCCTTTAAACACAACACAATAAAGAAGATTGAGGAGTTCTCTTACCTTCAAGTCTTGCCATGAAGCAGAAGAAGGCAGGCCAGTCACCAAAACTACAAATGTATTAACATTAAAAAAATGGATAATTTTTGGGAGAGTCGCCGTCAGTATAAATATTGTAAGAAGTAAAGACTAAGAGAGAGTATAACAGAACCTACCTCTATAGTCAGAACGCTTTGAAAGTCCACCACGACTACCTCCACTGCTGTAACTACTATAACGATCATACGATGATCCTCTCCCTCCGTGTGCAAGTTCAACCTACAATTACAGACATAAATATAGTAAGATGCAATACAAGAATGAATGATTAAATTATTAATTAAACAAAATCCAAATTAGTAACTGACCCTCAATCGATGACCATCAAAATCATAACCATCTCGGCCACGAATGGCGTCATCAGCATCACGATAATCTTCGAACTGAAACGTGAGGGAAAGCTTGATTAGACAATAAAATCAAGACGATCACAAAAATAACCATTCGGGCATACCTTGTATCATGGACAGCTAAAGGAATTACTAATTAATTCTGTTCCTGTGACTAAGCTAGCATATAATTTTATCTAACAATTCTTAACTACATCAAGTACAAGAGGGCAAGCTCACCTCTACAAAAGCATAACCAGGTGGTCTCGGAGGAATTTTCAAATCGATTTCGACAATTGGCCCATACTGCAGTAGAATCACCAGCACAGAATATTTGTATTTGCAAGTCAGTTCTCAACAATTTCAATAAACTCAATCTTGAAATTGAAAGAATAGAATACCAGAAACATGGTTAGTCCCACAGTCAACACACAAATGCAAATTTCACTACTTTTCTCTAGAAATCATCCCACTGTACACATAAAATTTAATTTAATGCAGAAGTACTGTATATATATATATATGGGGGTGTTTGACACCCATTCACTTCCAATTTATCCCAATCTACTCTCTTTGGTTTCGAAGAAGGGTAGGTGGGTCTTTGGATAACTGAAAAACAAGATAGCACAAAATAAATTTAGGGGGTGTTTGACACCCATTCTTTTGAAGAATGAGTTTTTGAATAGTGATTGATGTAAAGAATGTATGGTTAAAAAATAAGAAGAATTTTTGGGTTTATGTGTAATATTATTTTATTTGGAGAATGTGTGGTTAGAAATGACTACGGTAGAAAAATGAGAATGAGATAAAAAATGGGTGTCAAACGGGGGCTATATAACCCCAAAAACTGCAACAAGTTGCAATATACATGTACTTTCAATAAAGCATCAAATATATAAAACACAAGTGCATAAATTTTTTTCAGAAAAATGGAAAATCCAACAAATACCCAAACAAACCTTGTAAAACAAATCTTCAACTTCACTCTCACGAATATCCCCAGGAAGATTGCCCACATAGATAGTTCTGCTTGAGCGGCCCATCTTTCCTGAATTCATTGTAAAATTTACACCATGATATTTTTTTATCATTTGCATCAATTCCAAAATTGACTTAATGCTATATGAAATTTAAGAAACAATAAATAAAATTTACCAAACATATCATTCTTTTGAAGACTTTATACGGTAAAATCAAGTTAATTTACTGTTCAAATTCATGCAAAAACCAACTTCCAATAGTTCTTATTTTGTTTCCTTCAGATAAGCGCATGCAAAGAAAAACATAACCGTTCATTAAAATAATCAATTATCGTCTAAATTTTCGTAATTCTATTACACAGTCATATATCCGGAATTATAAATTAAAAAATCAAATAATTTTTTTTTAAAAATCTTGAACAAGCAAAACCCTAAAGGTCGCATTTTTAATGTTCCCTCCACGCATGTAAATTTTAAAAAATACCAAAAATTAACACACAACAAAACCTGCTTCCAAGAAATGGTTCCTCATAAGAAAATTTGAAAAAAAAAATAAAAATCGAGGCCTACGTTATTAATCAATTTTCAACGAAAATTGAAAAAAGAAGAAGAAAACGAAAATTGAAAAAAGAAGAAGAAGAAAACAAACACGGAATAGATTTCGTAAATTGAAAAATGACTCACAATAATCAAATCAAATCATAAAATTATATTGAGAGAGAGAAAAGAAAGTATACCTTGCTGAGAAATGGAGTTTTTGGTCCGAATGTTCGAGTCTCGAGGATATGTGTTGTAAGGAGTAGAAAAGAAAGCAAGATTGATAACAAAGATTACATGCGTACGGTTAGGGAATCGTCAATTTGTCTCCAGTAGATGTAATCGCCTGACACCTGTCCGATGAACAGAGATGACTATCCTATCATATTCTAGAAAACGAGTAAAATGGCTTTCTTTTCTTTTCGTTTTCGTTTTTTTTTTTTTTTGCAATTTGGTCCTCATAAAATGAGGTCCTTGAGGTATTATGATTGTTTCGGTAATGTTTATAAGTGATCAAATTATTTTATTTTTATCTATAAGTTTTGTAGGATTTATAAGTGTATTCACTTATTTTTATTTATCTATTATTTAAACAGTTTATAAATACTTCCTAAACAAGCTTTCAGTTTAGCAATTTGTCTCATTCGTTTGGACTTGTTTTTTAAAACTAGTACCTTTTGGCCAAGTATTAAGACTGAGGAGTGTAGCAAAAAGGCAAGTGAATTTGAAAAATGTCAAAAAATATAAAATATTTGTAAAAGAGGCCACTTTAACAAATAAAATGTCGAGTTCATCATTATGCACCCATTTGGCCCCATTATTTCACATTATAACGAGAGGAATATAAATTTTTTGGATAATGTATGGTTAAAAAAAGGAAGGTTTTGGATTTACGCGTTAATAAAAAGAGAGAAAAATAAGCCCCTGTTTGGTGCACATTTTGAGTTCAATAATGCATGTTTTTTATTGATATGATAGGGCATGTGTGGTTTAAAAATAAGGAAAAGTTATTGATGTGATGGAAAATATTATTTTATTAAAGAATGTGTGGTTGAAAATGAATAGAAGAATGAAAATGAAAATGAAAAAAATAATGTGACTTAAACAGGGGGCTAAATTATAATTTAATGATGAATAATAGGGGCAAACGGGGGCTATATAAAATGTTCGATGCAAGTGTCGTTGACCGTACATGAATATATAGTTAGGTCATACGTCCACATATTTCAAGATCTAGAAGCTGAAGCGACTTCAAGATATTTAAACTCACCGAATTCTCATTTGCCATTATAGTGCAAGCGATAGTTCTCTACTATCGTGTACATTTCTCGTTCTTGAGTACGAGGGGACGTTATGAGTATGAATCTAGGACGGCTTCAGAAAGTTTGTTATGGCGACATCCTCAACGACTTCATCGGGGTAATCAATTGTTTGTTAAAAGTTTAAGGCCTTTGAAGAAATCATATTCCAACATTTGAACCTCTTGCCTCAATTTGAACTCAACTATTAGTCTTCAATGTGAACTTAATCACTCCTTCAACACCCTTCCAATACATTGTTTCATGGGATGCCTTTTTTTCTTAGCACAGAAAGGGACACCGTGATACAATAGTCTGCTCCGCTAAACTACATTCCACATTTTCTCGATCGTTTCGGGACGAAAGAAAATTTAATTACAATTTGTAGAAAACTTGCAACATGAAATTGAAATACATTGAATATAAATTGATTATTGATTGCTTGAAAGCTAGAAATTACAATTGATGAAAGCAGAAAATTACAATGGCTAGTGTAGGGAGCGAACACTAGAAAACTTGAAAGACTGTTTGAAAGACTAATACCCCCTATAATAGCATTCTAAACAAAAACATAAGTGATAGGAGTAGACGTTTAAATTCCGAGGAATCATATTAAACTTTTCTAAGGCGTGTCTATTGGTGATTTTCATCAGATTTTGAGCTGAAATATGACCTTTTTTTCAACCAGCAGGGCCCACATGCGAGACAAACATTCAACAATGGCTGCTGAATTTAAAAAGCAACGGTACAAAAAGGGCTTTTTTGGGTTGAAAAAGCTGTACCAGACACATCCCTAATATCACATCTATTTTACAATTGAATTAAAATATTTACTATGTGTTGTCGAAGTTGGGCAAACTGCGACTGCATCTGGGTCAAGGGGCTAGTCGAAGTTGCGGTCCTTGTCACATTGGCTGGTTTTCAATTATTTCTCAACCGTACAAGTGTCCAGATGTAGCAACTCTTCTTCTTATGGCTCAATACCAACATGAACAATTGGTCAGTCCGTATCATCGAGTTTCAATCCAGCAAATAACTTAGAACACACATCATTCGAATTCATAATTAATAGTTGCTTATCGGAGAAGAAAATTATTAGTTTGATTCAACATCCATGTGTAAATAGCACATGTTTGATGAAGCTTCAACAAAGGCTAATTAGCTATTTTCAAGTTTGAAAAGTCACATTCTAAATAAAATATACTTACAACTATTGACCTCTGTCTTCAAACTCCGACATTGTCCTACGTTTATTTCCTGTTATTCCATTTTTATCCTTGATTTACATTTTAAAAAGACGGAATTGCATTGATAATCCATGCATATGATTTACCCCAAAGATTGTGGAAAATTCCTCAAGTACAAGGATTATTTCACAGAACTTGCAACAACACCTGATTTGTAGATAATTTTTTAATTTTTTTATCATCTGTCAATGAATCTGTACCATGTGGAATCCTTTAAAATTTTTGTGAAATTTGTCCCCGTACCTATAGCATTACTCTAAGATTTGTACAAGGCCCTTTTTACATTTCTTTGATTTGTTGGCAAAGGCATACCACATTGTCTCAGAAAAGATGTAAAGAATTTTTCAAAATTTTCAAACTAAGCCCTATCATTCTCCAAAAATTATTTAAAAAAAAATAATATTTTCAATCACACATTTTTACAATAAATTTTTTTCATACGTTTTAACCCCACATTCTGCAAAAAAAAAAAATTATTCCAAAAATTATTTTTTCCAAAAAACCATTCTTAATGGACATCAAACGGGGCTAAATATATCATGTAGGGGCTAATTTTATTCTAATGAATTCTACGCAAGAGAGAACAATACCTTTTTTTTTTTCTTTTCTTTTCTTTCTAGGAAAAGAGAAAGGACAACATAATACTACTATACTTTATAATTATGCGATGTTTGACAATTATTATTTACAAATTCTTTTTTTAAATACTCATTTTTAACCGTACATTTATACAATAAAATATTTTATATGTAAATCTAAAAATTCTTCTTACATCTTAACAATACGCTCTCGTGAAGAGCACGGTTCAAAACAATGTTTTTTTTTGAAAACGGGGGCAAAATAAAATATAGGTGGGCAAACCGTGGACAAGCGGGTTTCAAGATTCAACCTGAAACGAAGCCCGCCCACAGTTTTTCACAGGTTGTAAAGTCTGCTTTCTCTTCCCCTTTATTCACCTCATTTACACCTATAAAATCAATCCGATTTGTGCTGTGTCGTATAATTCTGCTCTCTCTCTAAATCATTTCATAAAAACACCACTTCATTAGATTCTCCGTCTCCGCGTTTCAGCCGAAACAGATGGCGGAATCTGCCACCACCAACTCAAAATTTGAATCAATCAGAGAATGGGTCGTCCAACACAAGCTCCGTACCGTTGGTAAGCTTTTAGATATCAAATGAACAATTTTATTTCGATTTTGTCAATCACGAAGTTCATTTTCCTTGAAAAATATGCATTAAAATGGTTTTGTAAATGAAGTTTTAGGATCGAATTTTGTGCGGGGATGTTATTATATAGATTTGGGTTTCTGCTGATGATTTGAATTTGTATTTTTGAAAGGGAGTCTATGGGCAAGCAGTGTAATTGGATCCTTGGCTTACAATTGGTCTCAGCCTGGCAAGACCAGTGTCAAGATCATTCACGCTAGGTAACTTTTTGTTCATCAATAAATCTAATTCTTCGTATCAGGGATCTAAATTTTGGAGGCCTTCAATTTCACATCTCGAATTAGTTATGAAGTTTAATAACGCCTCCAATGATTTCTATGTTTTCGTGTTCCGTAGAGATTAAAATCGGATTAAAATTGAAAAACTAGCTGTTATGGTTGATTTTTATTAGACGAATGGAATCCAATAACGATTCTATTTTCAATTTTAATCAGTTCCAAACATGCTCCTAATCTTTTAAAAATGCTATACATGAAAAATATGATTTAAACATGGATGATAATGTACAAAGGGACCTTTCACTTTAGGAGAATTGGGCTGGTGGTTTTATGGTTATAATCTATTATTCATGGGGTGTTTGATGCATATTATTGAGAGGAAAATACATTTTATGACGTGGTGTTATGGAAAATAGGTGGTTAAAAAATAAGGAAAATTTTTGGATTTACGTGTAATATTATTTTATTGAAGAATGTGTAGTTGAAAATGAATTTGAAAGAATGAATTTTTTTAAGAATGCTCGTCGTTTTCTGTTTTCATTTCTTATCTTTACGCAGATCATAACATGAACTTTGAATCTTTGATCAGCATCCCAACTCTTTTTTCTCCTGCATATATATATACAATATCCACCATCCATGGTTCTTCTTTTTAGGCCGGAAATTTCGTTGCCTATACTAAACTCTGAAAAAATTTCAGGTTGCACGCACAAGCTCTAACGCTGGCTGCACTGGCTGGAGCTGCAGTTGTTGAGTACTATGACCACAAAGCTGGAAAAAATGCCGATCCACATGCTAAGTTCCTCTCTTTGAATACTTATTCACAAAAGGATTAGACATATGGAGGCAACAATGTCTCTTGCAAAAGTCCCATGTTTATACCTCTCCCTAGGTCGAAAAATACAATTTTGTATTTGTAACATGTGACATTTTTTATGTAAGGATTATTTTATTTCCATTTGTAATAATTCTTACAGGTGGCATGTCCTGTACCATGGTTTCATTATTATCAAATGGTTCTAACTCTAAGTGAATGGTTTATTATGAAAAAAAATTCTAGTTGACAGTTGAATCTTCATAGTTTCTGAATTTTTTTTTATTTTTTTTAAGGGTAAACTCCATCCAGGGTCCCCAACCTTTTGTAAGTGTTGTGTTGGGGTCCCAATCTATCACTCGTGGCATTTATGTCTCCAATGTTAAAAAACTGTGAGCTTCATTCCGAGCTAACTGAAATGGTCTATTTGGACTATAATTTAGCAAGCGACACTCTTGTGATGCTTCAGGGTAAAATGGTTTTTATTTTGTTTGGCATGATCCGGGAAATTTAATTTAACATTTAACATTCAGTCTCTGTTTGAGTCATATTAAAATTTTTATTCTCATTCTTCTACTCATTTTCAACCACACATTCTTTAATAAAATAATATTTTTCATCATACCAATAACTTTTCATTATTTTTCAACAACACGTTTTCCATCAATCTACTATTCCAGAATACATTTTTCCAAAATAATGTGGCTCAAACACTCCCTTAATTATACATTCTCTCGATAAAATGGGCTGCACTTGAATTCATAATTTTTCGAATTTTTTAATTGTACATTCTTAAAAAATCACTTTATAACAACACATTCTAAAATTGAGATTTTTTTTATTATTATTATTTACATGCAAAACAATAATGAGTTCAAGGAAAATAAATTTTAACAAATGGGGTTCAAATGTAACCTTAATTTCCCATCAACACGAACATATTTCCACATATCATTGCATGAGCATTTGTTCCTATAAAAGCCATCTTTATCAAGTTACTGT
>CAIGRT010175807.1:0-13777 GCA_903798405.1 Fraxinus platypoda
AAAATTAAACATTTGTAGTTAATTATTTTTTTTATTCTTCATGTGGCGGGTTCGAGACGGGGCATCTCATTCCCGTCCCGCTAACCCGTCGGGGCGGGTTTTTTTCGCCCCATTTGAGTCGGGGCGGGGCGGGTTTTTTTGCCATCACTACTCGGAAGACTTTTTTATTTTCTCTCTTGTGGATCTACTCTCTTTTTCTCACAATTAGTTACCTCACTTTTTTCTATCTTACTTTCTTGTTGTGAAAAATCAGTCTCACTCTCTTTTTTCTCTAAACCTTTTATCTTGCTCACTTTTCAATTCGATTTGATCTTTATAAACTTGTTTTGGTTTAACAACGCAAGAATAATAGATTTTCCATCTTTAGTAAATTGTATCTATTTTTGTACCTATCATACATCACCCTCTTATCATATTGTCATGGTCTCCCCTACAAAATATGCCCAACATGCACAGGAACTAAATCACACATCACTTCATCATGATACCTCCCAATTGAGAAACTCATTAACACTCGCATATTTACCCTAACCTCTCCACATTCATTCAACAATTGTAATTTGTAAGGCCTAGGATGCTTTAGCATAGTTAACCTCAATTTCTCAACAAGTGTAGTGCTAGCCACATTTGTACAACTACCTTCATCAATAATTATACTACATACCTTGTTGTTGATAGGGTATCTCGTATGAAATTGTTCTTCCTTTGTTGGTACAAGTTGTCCACTTTGATTTGAGCACTAAGAGCTCACCTTGTAACAAATAACTCTCTCATTGCATACTACACTTTCTCACCATCACTAGCATCTTCCAATTCATGCATGCCATCATAATCACCATCACTATCACTCGCCATTTCTCTATTGTCTAGCAAGATCACTGCCATTTTGTTTAAATATTGAGAAGCAATGTGGCCCAATCCCAAGCGCATAAAGAATTTGATATCCCGATTCCTAGGAGGTTGGAAATTCGCCTTTGGTGTAACTTCGTTAGCAACTTCCACTCTCCCCTTCGATAGCTCAGTTATATTCTTTGAAACAACCCCATCACCTCTATTGTTATCCACTTCGGTCTCCAAGAAGGGTTAAGGGTTAGAACCTGAAGAATTTGATGGATATCTAGCTATCCCATTCTCTTCAACTGCTTTTCCACCTTCATAGCTACATGTAGCATATCTTCCACCTCCACAAAATGTTATAGTTCTACCACATTAGCTATCTCCCTATTTAAACAATTCAAAAATCGAGTCATGGTGACCTCCCGATCCTCCTCAACATTCGCTCTAATCATGGCAACCTCCATCTCCTTGTAATAATCCTACACACTCTTAGGTCCTTGATAGAGGCTTTGTAATTTTTTTATAAAGATCCTTATAGTAATGATTAGGAACGAACATCTTCCTTATGATAGCCTTCAATTTTCTACATGCCTAATAGGTTTCTCATGATTTCTCTTCCGAAATGTTTCTATTTGATTCCACCAAATAATAGTATAATCAGTAATTCACATTTTTCTCATTCGCGTAGTTATGGCAACCAAATATAAGCTCTATTTTTTTCTTCCACTCCAAATATACCTTATGATCGCTCTTTCATTTGAATGAAGGAATTCTCATTTTTAGAGATGGCAAAAAAAATCGCCCCGCCCCGACGGTGCCTCGCCCCGAATGGGGAGAAAAAAACCGCCCCGAGCGGGTTGGCGGGGCAGGGTGGGGCGTCCCGTCACCCGGCCCGTGAAAAAAACAAAAAAAAAAAAATTCCATATTCCAATTTTCAACTATCCATCTTTCCAGTTTCCAATCCCAAATGAATGGGTAGTAGGTATTTCAAATGAATGGGTAGTATGTATTTAAGTTTCCTTAATCATATAATTGGAATTTTTTGAGACACANCAATTCCAAATGAATGGGTAGTATGTATTTCAAATGAATGGATAGTATGTATTTAAGTTTCCTTAACCATATAATTGGAATTTTTTGAGACACACAAAAAATAAAAAAAATAAACGGGGCACATAAACGGGGTAGGCTCTCACCCCGCCCCGGGGCAGGGTGATGGAGTGGCGGGGCGGGGCGGGGGTGCCCCGCCCCGAACCCGCCCCGTTGCCATCCCTACTCATTTTAGTATTGCCCATATTTCTATCAACTCCATCTCTAACATAATCTATAGCCATCCTATCATGTCTATTTTCTCTATTCCTCATCCTTCATATTTCAGTCTCCACTAATGCATATCATCAATTCTACTACCCGCTTCATTTTCACCACCTATATCCACTCTAGGCTCCTGCCTACATTGCCTTCTTACGTTAAGAACTTCTCTAAGTTGTTCCCTACATAAATTAGTAAACAATGTGTCTTACAGGCTTTTTGCCTATCTATCTTATCTCTCATATCCTCAAACAATCTTTCAAATCGTCGTATTATCCCTCCGTCATGATGACTTGATTATTTATCCCACTTGAAGTACGATCGTCTCTTTTAGACATCCTAAAACTAAAATAATATTTGCCTCACGTGTACACACTCGTGTATCACTCAATCTGACTTTTTCCATCTATTAGTCCCACCACTCTGCTTTTTTTCCACTCAATGCTTCATTATAAACGCCTTAAAGAACTAATTCGATCTCAATCAAAAATCAACCATTGAGAGTCCAAACAAGGAATTAAGTATGAGAATTAGATCTAGAATGACTTAAGAAAAATAAGAATCTGACACTTTGAATGGAAACACTGAGGATAAATTCAAGAAAGTGTTTCTTTAATTCGAATTGGACACTTTGACTTTGGAATATTTTTTTTTGCTAAATGCTTGAGAATTCAACAAATAGCCAAAAAAAAAAAAAAAAGAATTGATTTGGGCACTAATTTAGCGCACAAACAACTTCTGAATTGTTTTTTTATTTTAATTGGATTGAATGACTCAAAAAATGAAAAACACGAAGAACGAAGATGAAAACTCAAACAAAAGAAAATAACGAATATAACCTTGATTTTTTTTTTTTTTTTGGAGCCTAGGTTCTAATACCAACTAATACGAACTCATGTAACAATTGTAGCTACGAAACCCATGACAGACTAGATCAAACCCAAGAAAGTCAAATACCACGGTTTACAAAGCTTGACCCAATGAATTATTGAACCAAAGAACCAAGACAATGTAAACAATATCTTGACCCCGCGATCACAAAATTTATGAACCTCATTTAAATTGTTAAACGCCACAAGAATACAATTCTTGATAAGTTCGGAATGAGTTGAAAGTAATATGCCTCTCAATAATATCTCTCAAATAGTGTGTTTTTACAATAACAAAAATGAGACTTATTTATAGGGAACCCGTAAAAATATAATTAAAAACGGAATTAAGCCTAAAAGACATCAAAAGGATGTCATAAAAAGAGTTTTAACTAAAATAGAAATCTATGCAAAATTTGGAAAGAATGCATTCGAGTTTACATTATGCGGCTACATAGGCTTCTGGAGTGCGGTCGCATAAACCATTCAACAACCTTATTTTGGTTCTAGTATGGGTACATGCGGTCGCATGTATGATTATACTATATGCGGTCGCATCGGTCTTCGATTCAGCTCTTTCATTCGTTGCTTAAACCAAGTTGCTTTATCTTGTTTCTTATTCTATACCCAATACGAAACTTGTCATTTTCTTTGTTGTGACCGATATTTCGTTCATCGCAGATTGAACAAGTGACTACATGGCTTCCTTAACTTTCTTTGCTTGTGAACTAGTCATTGGTCCTCATTCACAATCAACGGGTCTTTGTCATTTCTATCTCTCGTACCATAGTTCTCATCATGAACAGTTCCAAATCTTTTTATTTTATTTTTATGTTGTAAATTAATTGGTATTAAAAATAAAAAATAAAATTAAGAAGATTAAGGGTGTGTTTGATGAATATTATTGAGAAAAAAATATATTTTAAATAGTGATATGATGAGAAATATGTGATTAAAAAATAAGAAAAAATTATTGATGTGATGGAAAATATTATTTTATTGAATAATATATGGTTGAAAATGAGTTTTGAAAGAATGTGTACCAACCATGGGCTAAATAAATTATTCAAGGGGCGAATAATGACAATATTTTAATCACGATTATGCCCCGTCTTAACAAGTAACAGCGGAGTAGGTCTTGCCTAACCCTACCTACATGACTCGAAATCGATTCAAAATAATTACAGAACAAATCCTTTTATCTACTTTTAAAGATTGTGAAAATATCCAAACATTTTTATTGGAGCTGGATATGGACTTTGTTATCAAATAAAAACTTAAAAGCATGTCATAACCCTAAAAATAGAAACCTTTAAGCTTATCCATAATGTATAATTATGTAAATTTCCACTCTTTCCTCATGTCGCGTTTCAGCCCTTGATCAAATTTTCATAGCATTTGTCTTCCATAATTTAATTTTATACTACTAGTGTTTTTATGGACGGAAACCATCAATTTAAAAATTAGTCTCCGTTTGTTTGCCATTTTCACACAAAAAATGCATTTTTAGTCAAATCAAGCACATCCGCTATAGTAACTTTGTAATGATTTCAATGCTATATGTTTTTGCAGTTCCGATTTTGCCCTTCCATGTGGGGGAAAAGTGAATGCATTTGGTTTGGGTAAAGGGTATAATTGGCCACACATTCTGCTTAGCTTCCGTTTGTACTGTGATTATTGTACTGTGATATCAATCAACACTGTTCCAACGTTCAAATTTTTTATACATTTTGAGAATAAAATATGTCCCAAACAGGGGCTTAAAAAGTTTTAAAATTCAGTGATATCTGAGAAGACCGGGGAACAATGGGTTGGGAGGGACGAGTGGTGTAAAAATGTGAGTGGCGTATTTAGTCCCCGTTTGAATCCCACTTTTTTAGAACGTATTTTAGAAAAAAAAAATGATTTTTTTTCAGAGAATTTACAGTTATCAAATAGAAAATTTTTTATTTACATGCAAAATCATTTTTTAGGAAAATATGTGATTAAAAATTAGTTTGAAAAGGAGTGAGTTATAAAAAATAAAACTCAACAAGGGCTTAATTGAAACTTCTACAAGTCGAAAAATTTAGACTTATATTTAATATAGACTTTTAAGTTCATGTTTGGTATAAATTCTTTAAAATTCATTTTCGTTGATCATGAGTTTTTTCAATAAAGTATTTTTTTTACGTGGACACCCATAAATTTTTCAGAAAAATCGCTTTCCGCAAAAAAATCTAGTCAGAAAGACCCTAAATTTTTGAACTATTTATTATAGACTTTCATAGACATCAAAAAGTTCATTAAAAGTCAATGTGTAAATCCAAACCTTTTAAAGTTACAATAAGGTCAATGTATTCAAAAATTTCAATGACTTCTGATGATTTTTTTAATAAAAATCTCTGTATAAAATTTTAAGCACAATGTATAAATAAAAAATTTCACAATTGTCCCTCATTCATCCCATACTAGGAGCCTTTGAAAGACTTTCGAGAAATAAAAAGTTGATCAAATTTGTGACTTTTTTTCTTTCTTTCGGCAATCAACCATGCTATATGGACAATGGAGAATGACAATGTTGGATTACTAACACTCACAATGGGAGGGGCCCACTTTTTTTTTTTTTGAAATTTTTTATTCACACGGGCCCACACATGTGAGAGGTTGTCAACCTTCATTGTCAAACATCCATTGTGCAAATGGAATTACCCTTCGTCAATACTGCTATTTCAACTAGGGGGGAAATTGATTTGATAGTTCACCAAACTTGCGTTACCAGCATGTTGGTTACTCAACTTAATTTTTTTATATTTGACTATTATATTCGACAAGATTCATTAGTTCGCGAATGGAGTTTGTTCTGTTTACATGTTATTGGTCACCATAAAAGAGCAAAATAAAACTTGATTTGGTAACATGATGTTTTAGCTAATATCCAGTGCATTAACGTGTTACACTTCAAGACGTCATTTGATTGGTACTCATTTGAGTACGCTTTTTGAATATTCGGCAAGTGATGTGTGTCGATTTGGCTCCCGGACTCGGATGCTCGTGAATCGGTCCGGAAAAATCTCGAGCAGACCCGGCTCGGGCCGAGCCCTATTTTGGAGCGTCGGTCCGAGCCAACCTATGTGGCTCAACGAGCCACACCGGCCATTTTAGGCCCGTGACGAGAAAATTTTTAAAAATATATATAAAAAATAAAGGTAGCTAGTTAGCATTGCTACTGCTACAAGGCAGCATTGGGTAGTATTGCAGGCAGCATTAGATTGCCTGTGATTGTTGCAGGTAGCAGTAAAAGCTCGAGCCGAGATTTTTTGGTCGAACAAAAGCTCAACTTGACTTGGGCAAAAGAAAAAAGTCTAAACCATTTTTACTCAAATCAATTCTGAACTTCGAGTTTCAACTCGACTCGTTGACATCCCTAGCATGGACTCGTGCTTGTGAGCCAAGTCACAAGATCCATAACATTGGACATAATGGTTAATTTGAAATAAAAATATAGGTCAAATATCATATTAAAATAAACTAAAGTTATATGACTAAAATAAAATATAATTATTACTTGAATAACCTTCGATGAAACGTTGTTGACATGTCTGGCAAATTTTAAATTATCATTTAATTTGGTTAAACATATATTTTACTTACACATTTTGTACGATTCAAAACTCACTATCCACTTGTTATCTATAAGTTTTGTAAGACTCATAAACACTTATAAGTTAAAATTACAATCAAACAAGCACTTAAGTATCGTTCACCTTATTATTGGAGCTCGATCTACACTTTTTATCAAAGAAAAACTTCTAGTGTGTCTTGATCTTAAAAAAAAAAAAAACCTTTTAGCCTAACTATAAGAGTCGGGTTGTGACTCAATAATTTCTGCATTCTTTAAAATATCCTAAACAGTTCCTATAGGTCGAGCACCCTTTTCAAGAAAATGTAGAAACTCAAACAAAAGGAGTGCCACTTAGAGAACTTGAATTTCCCACCATCTACCCAATTGAACTATTCCATTAAGTTTGGCTGTGAGATATTTATTGTTGCAACAATTCAACCAATATCTATACATTATATCTTATTTTATGTGTTTTCACTGTTAAATTGGTTGTCGTGGTTCTGCGTAAATAGCATAGCACTAACATTTTATGTGAAACTTTCACTTATGTAAAGAGTATGCTATTTGTCACACGGTATGATGTTAATGATAAGATCAATAAAGTGAATTTCATATTCATACATTTAATGCACATTATCATTTCGTCACACGTCACCCGTCACATGGATCCATGATCACACACACATATATATATATATATATATATATATTCTCGGAATAATACTATTTAGCACTACTGGTGCTACAATACCAATTTAGTTGCCTCTAAGTGATAAGCTCAATAAAAGGTGAAATTAAGTGATTCGTTTAATTAAACATCTCATTTAATGCAATATTAGTGACACGTATTTTAACACAAGTGATGCTAAATAGTATTATCATTATTCTCGTGTAAATTACATGCACGCGTAAATTGCAATTCTCAGCTCTTTTCCGATATTGCGTTTGAGGCATTGATCAATTTTTCATAGCATTTGACTCTTCAATGTTTCAATTTTACACACTTATGTTTATAACGGATGGAACCATCAATTTAAAAGTTTAATTGAGACGTACACTTTTATTTTCAATTTAAAAATAATAATAATAATAATAATGACCGCCTGAGGTGGCCAGAAGGTAAAGGGACTGGGTAGGACGAGTGGTGGAGAAAGGAGGGCGCCGTTTAAGTTGAACTTCTAAACATTTTTGTTCACGGAATATTTTGTTGGGGATTAAAATCAATTTTTTAATAAATTTTGATAAAAGTAAATGAAATGTATAGTTGAAAAGTTGTGGAACCCATAAAATATATTGTTAAAATTAATTGTTGACTTTGATTTTGATTAAAACTTGAATTTCAATAAAGGGCAAAATGTATAGATTAGTTGATAAACATTTAGCCCATGTTTGGGCTCCATTATTTTTAAAATACATTTTTCAAAACTCATTTTCAACTACACATTCTTCCATAAAATAACATTACACGTAAATCTAAAACTTTTCTTTATCTTTTAACTACACATTCACCAAAAAATCACTATTCTAAAATACATTCTCTCAAAATCACATTAAAATAGAGCCCATTTTCTACTAGATGGTTATATTGCCACCACATTTTAATTGCATTTAAACTTCTCGATCTTTATTCAGTGTAATAATTATTTTCTTAAACTTTTTTTCGTCAAACAAAGATTGAGAACTTTAAGTGATATAGTGAACAAAGATTAAAAACCTTAAATGTAATTAAAATAAAAGTTGTGGTGTGAATATAATTACCCTTTTCTATTTTATCTCATATTTTTTCCCTTTTTGTCAATATTACCCTTAGCATGTCTAATTAATTTACAATAAAAACTTAATAGTTCCATATTTGTTAAAAAAATAGTTCCATACTGAAAAAAAAACTTTTCAAATAATCACTACCACAAAAGTTTATAAAAAGGTAGAATAATGAAATGACTTTTTTAGTAGCGATGTGGGTGGGGTGGGGGCAGGGGGGGGGGTTGTAAAATGTCTGGAATCTCATGTAAATTTCTCAACCCTTGTTTGGTCCTAATTTTTTAACACTCATTTTCCTCCGGTTCATTTTTAATTACACATTATATGTGATCCATAAATTTTATCTATTTTTACCTACATATTTAATCAATTCTTATCAAAATTTACTAAAAATATAACTTTTAAATAAATCAGATTCAAACATGTGAATAATAAATTCAAGTTACACAAAATAAATCTCTGTTTATGAATTTGTTCAATTCATCATTGCAGGATCTAGAGCTACTAACAATCACTTTTATAGAGTCTAACAATTTTTTTCCCCTTATATGTAGTAGGCATTGCTACCCATGAATAAATCCAATTACATGTGGTATTGTGTGATCTAGTTAATTGGTTCTACCATGTCATGGAACATAGTTTAATTTGTTGAGAATAAATTTTGTGAAGAGTCATTTTAGACAACGTGTTTAACGAGTAGAAAAAAAGTTATGAGTTCAAACGCAAAATTATTATAGGAGAATGTGCTAGAAATCGAACAAATATTATGTATGTTCTGATACCACTTGTTGGGACCGGATGATGTATATGACATGATATGAAGTATTGATCCTAATAACAAGAATACAAGAAACAAGAATTTAATTTGATAGAGTAATTTGAGATTTTATTCACTAATAATGGAGGAAGAAATTAAAATAATATTGTGTTCATATACAATTCTAACTTGTAATAATATTTTAACTTGTAAAGAGAGTATATTATTTATAAGGGTACTTATCAAATCCTAATAATAGCTTTGAAGATAAAAACTAGGTCAAAAAACGTGTGGAATAAACAAAATAATAAAAATTTGAAATGGCATGGCACTCGAGAGCCAGACGAGCGATAGGGGGCGGCAACTCGCTTCTGAAAATTTTGTCTCGCCGCTCTAGCATCCAACTAGCAGTAAGCCGCACTACCAATCCATTTTTCTTTCATGGACTCTATTTAAACTTCTTCAAGGCCCAAAACACCAAACCAAGCAAATCCTAGATGAATTTGGATCACAAACCCAACAATCTCCACATTAACTAAATTCCACTGCAAAAGAACGAAACTCCAAAATTTCTCCACCTGAAGAAAAAACTCAACTGCAAAGATTGAACCGAACTCTTCAACAATAATCAAACTAACGTATCCAACGAATAAAAAAATTATCCACCTCTTCCACAATATCAAACTAGGATAAATGAATCCAAGCACTGCTATCCAGAATTACCTTAGGTTCCCAAAGATTATAAATAATTTAAAATTTACCAAATAGAGCCGAAACATGCGCTGAAACAGATTCAACACTAAATGATTTTGTAGAAAGCCCTTTGCTAGACTGAACACTTTCAAATACACTTAAAGAATATGCAACAAAATCAACTTCCCTGTACCTTTTTTCACTAGTCTATCCCTAACAATTGAATATGATGGCACCTTGGGTGATGGTGGCAAAACGACATTACCCATGTCCTCTAAACTCGAATGAGCTGCATTCTCCAACAAGAATTCTAAACCAAATCACAACGGTAATGTACCAAACTGAATATCCACCACGATACTAAACTTTTGCCGACTATTCTTTACGAATCCTGCACAAGCTTGCAAGACGTATAACCAAGACTTTTTTTCGTCCCTCCAATACAATCTAGACAGCTTTGCAAACCTTCAAAACTCCACCTCCAACAATGAACTCGTAACCTTCTGAATTAAGAGTAGCCACGAGATGAGATTTTTCTTCAAATCTGGAACATGTCGAACGTGATCAAATCTGAATGTCTCATCCAACAGCTTAAGCTAACTTTACCAATATCAGCTACTCGACAAGGTACGTTGTTTCCCAGACCATGACACATTTTGAAACTATTTCTTATGTTGAAAATAAATTCTGATTGGGATGCATACGAAAAGTACGAGCTGAATCAAGAATCCAATCATTGTCGATTTGGAGTCGCCATCAGAAATAGCTAAAAGATCCCCATAACCCAAATAGTCCTCTGCGACATCGATTTTGCCTGAAATATCTGATTGCATTTCCTTTTTATTTGCAACCAACGTATCTTTATTCAGCATCTTGTTGCAATCCCTCTTGATGTGTTATTTCTTTTTGCAACAAGGTAAACTTGATTACTGAAATTAGACTTCGACCTGCCCCCTTCGTGACCACCTGAACAATAAGGACTTCTCCATCTCTAGCCTCAGATCCGACCAGATGTTTCATCTTCTCCTTTGAAAACAAAGCATCATACGCATTTTCAACGATGATAGTATCACGACTATACAAATCGTCTCTAATGTAAACGAAGTTGACAATGAACACAAAAGAATTAAGGTCAAATCTTCACCATTGTACTTTACCTCTAAAGTCTCCAAATCAGCGACGATTTCTTTAAAAACATCAAGGTGATCTTCCAAAGATCCGCTTTCTGTCATGCAATGAGAATACAAATGTCGTTTTAGGTGCAATTTGTTAATTAGAACGCAGCTGCAAAACTTCTCCTTCAAAATGTCTAGAAAAATATTGTTCGAAAAATAAAGATGAATTGTGAAAGTGCTTTCTGATCCTTACATTGTTTCTTCTTCATCGTCCAAGTTGTTGGCATCTTGTCAAATCTTAACCACGCATTATGCAAATTCATCAGAGCGAGTGTTGCTCACATTTTCACCCGCCACAACAAGAATCTAGTGATGCGATCCAACAACGAAATGTTATACTTCATGATTGCCATCAAGAACAAAGAAAGCTTGAACAAATCAAACCAAAACTCTGATATCACTTGTTGGGGCGGGACAAGATATATGACACGATATGAAATATTGGTCACAACAAGAAGAACACAAAATACAAGAATTTAGTTTGACATAGAAACTTGAGATTTTATTCACAAGTAATGGAGAGAGAAATTACAACAATATTGTGTTCCTACACAATTCTAACTTGTAGTAATACTTTAACTTATAAAGAAGAGTCTACTATTTATAGGGGTGCATGTCAAACACTAAAGATGAAAACTAGGTCAAAAAACTCGTGGAATAATCGAAACAAGGAAAATTCGGAATGGCATGGCTCGATCGCCGGCGGGCGGTAGGCGGGCGACAACTCGCTACTGAAAATTTCATCATGTCGCTTGAGCGTCCAGCCAACGGTAGGCTATCGCTGTCAATTCTTTTTTTCCTTCATGGACCCTATTTAGACGTCTTCAAGGCCTAATATATCAAACCATGCAAATCGTAGATGAAGTTGGGTTACAAAACCCAACAAAATGTATAGTTGACAATGAGTTTGTGGAAAATTGGTTATTTAAAACATGATAACAAAACATGGGCTCAATGACTTCTTCGAGGTGAAGTAAACCTTCGGATTTGAGCGTGGCTGATGATGGGTTAACTCGATTCTCGTCAACTAATTAACTCTCATTGGTTAATACTTAATAGTAAGTATTAATTAACAAATAATTCACCCATGTCATTGAACATTACCCAAAAAAAGATTAATCAAACACAGCATTTACAATCTCTATAAGCAAAGCCAAACTCCAAAAAAAAAAAAAAATCCCAAAACGCAAACCTTTACCTAAAACATAAATATAAAGAAATAAAACCTAAAATTGATCGGAAAAAAGGTTTAGGCCCCATTTTCTTTATTTTTTTCTACTTCATGTGATAAAAGGTTCACTTTTCCAGCACTTATTTCTGCTCTCAAATCATTCAAAGCCTGCCTCAACATCCCATTCTCAGTTTGAAAAACCTCAACCTGTCTCTTCACATCCAAACATGTCTTTAACACGTCAGCACCGTCTGTGTTGGGCGAAACAGTTTCTGCCACGCGTTGGATTCCTATTTTATTCATTACCAACAGTGGCAATCTAATCCCGCCCGCCACCGCCGGCGGGACCCTTAGTGCCAACCGTAGATTTACCACGGCCAAATCCCACACCGGCAACGCCGTCCTTGCACTAACCTCCGTTCCCTTCAACAATCCCTCCACCCGTCTCGCCGCCGCCCTTGGCTCCAAAAGATGCTTCCCCTCCGTGAAATGGCCGGTTAATTTTTCGCCCAAACCCTCGACAGATTCCGAATAGTGCGATTTTTTCATCGAAAAATCGCCAAAATCAGGTTTAAAATGGATGAAAAAACCGGGCTTTTTACTGCTAGTTAAATTAAACTCCGCGCTCATGGTTATAGGGCTTCCGATCGGTGACCCGAATTGCCCAATCCCAGTCTTGACATTAAAGCTACATGGATTTTGTGAATCATTAGGACGGTAACAGAATTTGAAAGAAGGCCCGGAATCAAATAAAGTGCCGAGATTTAGAGAGAATTCTTTGGATTCACCGACAACTATTCCGGATTGGAGCCGGAAGCTCGAAATGTTTAATGGGATTTTTGCTCTCAATAAAGGTTTCTGATCTTCCCTAAGCTTGACTGAGGCTTTCATATTTACAATAAACAGATTGAAAAGTTTTCTGATATGGATTTTGGCTCAAACACCGGTGCGGGAGGGGGTTGTCCGTGCGAGTTGTAGTTGAAACTTGACAAGAGTAAGCGTGAAAAAGCTGATGTATCCAATTTTGTAATCTCTAGTGCCCAAGTCATTGTGGTAATTTCACCTGAGGTCCCTAACCTTTAATTGTGATGTGGACGTCCCTAACCTTTCATTTATAGCGCATTGAGTCCCTAACAAATCTAAACTGTGCGGTCATCATCCTTCTCTTACGAATAAGTCAATGGTGATTTGCCACCAGAATTTTAATTTGATACACCATATTTTAATTGTAGTCAAACTTATCAATCTTTATTCATTTAACAATTATTTCCTTTATTATTTTTCGTTGATTTTTTATATTCAACCTTCCATTAACTAATACATCTTGTCTTGATAATGATTTATCAAATTATTTTGTTTTCATGTTTTGAAATGAGGAAAAAATATTTTTCGCACATTTTATTTATTTATCCTTTAAAAATATGATAAGAAAATAAGGGGC
Source organism: Fraxinus platypoda (assembly GCA_903798405.1). Taxonomy (NCBI): domain Eukaryota; kingdom Viridiplantae; phylum Streptophyta; class Magnoliopsida; order Lamiales; family Oleaceae; genus Fraxinus; species Fraxinus platypoda. Next base: position 13,620 of record CAIGRT010175807.1, read on the forward strand.
CGTTCTCTTTGACTGTTTTGGGTCGTTTTCTGTTTTCAGTTTTTCAAAACAACAAAAACCCGTCCTCTTTCCTATTTTCGAAAATGCGTTTTTGAAAACGATCAAAAATTTGTACCCAAAACACAAAATGATGAAAACATCGTTTTCCACGTTTTCAA
>CAIGRT010175830.1:0-16970 GCA_903798405.1 Fraxinus platypoda
ATTTATGAAAATGGTATTTTAAAACTAGGTTGTAGGTGTAATTTCCTCTAATTAAAGTCTAATGGTTGCCAATATCATCGGGTCAAAGTTTGACCCGAAGTCAATTGATTGATCGAATTTGAATTAAATAAAAGTCAACACTCATCTTTGATCAAATATTTGGAAGAGCTTTAGTTAACATAGATCTTAACCTGATATTTTGTCGACATGAAACAGAATCTATTTAAAGATTTGATGATTAAATATAATTTTTCAATCTCTAGATATTAATAAGTCTTCCTTTGTTTACGTTTCAAGTGTAATTTAAACTTGGAGAATATTAAAGAATATTTAAGGTTTGAAAGCAATTCAATAAGATTTGTTTATTCAAAGAGAATCAAATTCTTCAACACTAGTCAAGTATTCCATTTAAAACCTGTATATGATTTAGAATATATCATTATCCTGAATAAAAGAAAATATTTATTTTCACGTCTTTTGGAACTAAATTTACAATAATGAAAATAACATTGAGTTAATCCCCAATTCATTTTACCAAAATCATTCTTACCTAAAATTATATAGAACTGGTTAGGACTTAAAAAGAGACAGACGTATATGATATAATAATGGTATCCTTTCTACCTAATTCCATTAGTATTAATACGAAGAATGCACTTTTCATTTATTTTTTCTCTCGTTCTTGGAAAAGGAATTTTTCCCCCCTTTCGCCATGAAAATCAAGACTTTTTGACTACTTTTATTTCATTCTTTTTTAAGCCTTTGTTCTGGTAGAGATTAAAATTAGATTTTTAATAGATTTTGATAAAAAGTTGATGAAATGTATGGCTAAAAAGTTGTGAATCCTACAAAATATGTGGTTCAAATTAAATATTGACTTTGACTTAGATAGAGATCTTGATTTTAATCCATACAAAACATGGGCTTAATTTAGTTGTTAAAGTCAACTTGAAAGTCGAGACCTTTGACTACTTTCATTTCATTCTTTACTTGAGAAAGTCCAATGTTAACGTGAAACGACATTATATTAAGGGTGTATTTGATTACATATATTTTTCATGAAAAATGTCAGTTTTTCACTCAAATTTCTATTTTGAAATATTTGATTGATATTTTTTTCATGGAAAATATTTTTCAACTTTTAAAAATATGCCTAATTTTTCTTGTGTTTAAGGAAAACATTTTCTTTGGGGTGAGTAGGTTTTTGTTTTCCTCAAAACAAGGAAAATGTTTTTTTTTTTTTAAGATATATTTTTCATGTCAACCAAACACACCCTAACTATTTTATATAAGAAAAAAAGAATGATTGGTATTAACAAAAGGTAAGCTACCAATTTAGCCAGGATTCCAGCATATAATTAATTATTTTCGTCGCTTTCTTTTAAATATTGTCCGGACCTGGAATATCATGACAATAATTTTCTATTTCCTCTTTCTTTCCATCAATTCATCAATGTCTAAAATCAAATTTCTTTGTCGGGACATGTTTGACATGCAAGATTAGAACTTAACAACGAACGAACATATCGTCCAACTCTCTACTTTCCTCTGTCTAGTCGAGGCATCGCCTACATTGCAATATTACAGTACAAATCCAAAAATTCAAAGCACCTAAAGGGCATAACCTAACACTCCAAAATTGGACAATGTCAAGTTGCTTTAAGCAAAGTTCAAACTTCACAACATAGAACAGCAACTTTATGGCATGTGAAAACACCAAGAATTCACGTGATCGAGTAATGTCATATTAGTAGGTTAACCCGTATTTTTTAGCAAGACACTTGACACAAATTAATTGAGAAAAGTAGTGGTTGTAATATAACAATAGCTGTTTGCAATCAAAATCACAATAACAACTAGCCATAAAGTCACACTCTCCCCAAGTCCCTGCAAAAAAGAAACACAACTCAATTCCCACCTCAAAAACATAAACCTTTCACTTTCCCGTCAAAGCACCAAATTCACAAGAATGGAGGGTGAACTAACAAAAAGTAGCAAAAAATGTGAAAATTACAAGTCTTCATGAAAATGAAACGAGGGTGGATATAAGGCGCATATTATAAGGCGTCTAGTAAGTAGCAATGTAATTTGAGCTTCAACACAACCATGCCGTTTTCAAAGAAGATTGGGAATTACCAGCTCATTCGGACAATTGGAGAAGGAAGTTTTGCAAAGGTGAAGTTGGCAATAAACACAGTGAATAAGCAATATGTTGCGATCAAGATCATCGATAAACAAATGGTGACGGAACTCAATCTCATGCATCAGGTAACTACCCACTCTTTTTCCCTCATCCTATGATATCTCTTACTCAGTAACAACAAGTTCATCATTCAGGTGCTACAAGAAATTGGGACGATGAGGCTTCTACATCACCCCAACATTGTTCGTATACACGAGGTACGTTGGTCTCTTTCACTTCTTATACTAGAGGCCAGTTTCCCAGGGCTTTTGAAAAGCTAAAAACTGCTTTCGAGACTAAGAAGAAGCTTTTGGTTGGAACTGCTTTGTCTCGTTAGAAGAGCTTTCAAAGAAAACTGGTCAAACGCTCTTCCCTAAGAAGCACAAGCAGAAGCAGAAACTATCCCAAACAAATCCTAAGACACTGTTGTGTTTTCTTTGTCAAGTGTTCACCATCAGCTAATAAAAATAACAGGTAATTGGAACGAAGACCAAAATTTACATTGTGATGGAATACATATCCGGTGGTCAACTTTCCGACAAGATGGTGAGCTTCATATATAAGCTTATCAAAATTATTTGTGGAGAACTTCGAACTCTGATGCCAAATTTACTGTCTGTCAGTCATATTTGAAGAAATTAAAGGAAATAGATGCAAGAACATATTTTCAGCAGCTAATTGATGCAGTAGATTATTGCCATAGTAAAGGAGTATACCACAGAGATTTAAAGGTATTGCATCAATCTTGATTCTCCTTAAATAATAGAAGACACTTGAGACTAAGTAGGATTTTGTAAATTTCATTTGCAGCCACAAAACTTGCTTATAGACAGCAAGGGAAACCTTAAAGTTTCCGATTTTGGACTTAGCACATTGAGAAAGGTAGAATGTATGACTAATTCAATCTGTGCTTATTTCTGGAAAAGCATGTATTATCTTTCTAATACAAGAAATGCTATTGGCTTCACAGCCAGGAACCCTGCTATCCACCTCATGTGGTTCTCCAAGCTATGCAGCACCAGAGGTAACAAATTTTCCATTCTAAAAATAGCTACAACTTCTGAACTCTTTAAGCATGTTTGGCAGAGTTTATAAAATAAAGTAAAAATTACTTATGAAAGCCCATAAATTTGCTTCAGTAATACCTGACACTTCATGAGTAATGACACAGCTGCTTTCCTGTAAAGCCTACAAAGGAGCGGCGGCAGATATTTGGTCATGTGGAGTAATTCTTTTCGAATTACTGGCTGGATATTTGCCCTTCAATGACAATAATCTAACAAGCGTGTACAGAAAGGTACGCGTTAAATATTTAAAATTCAGTGCAAGTTTTCAGATCAAATGTCGATTTTCACTTTATGCAGATATATAGAGCAGAATACAAATTTCCAGAGTGGTTCACAACAGACCAAAAGAAGCTTATCTCCAAGATACTAGAACCAAATCCAATTAAGGTAAACTGTTATAACAAATATCAATACCTTCAAATTAAGATCAAGTATGTAATAATTATCTCTTTTGTTATGCAGCGAGTGACAACTGCAGAAATTTTAGCAGATCTGTGGTTTCAGACGGATTATCAGCCAGTGATGCAGATAAAATCTGACGAAAATATAAAAACAGATGATTTCCAGGCAGTTTTTGATATAATAAAGGTAACAAAAATGGTCATAAAAGCATAAATGATTTAATAGATATTAGAAATGAATTCAATTTTCACCAGGGAACTGAAGCAGAAATCAAGGATTCCCAGCCCACAAGTTTTATAAATGCTTTCCAGCTGATAGCAACATCACAAGACCTAGATTTGTCTGGCTTATTCGAAGAACAGGCAAGTGCGCATGTTCGTTTTGGAAATTACTTATTAAAATAATTACTTTACTTAACAAAATGAAATTCTGAAAATCCTTGGTCGAAACTAGGATACTGAGAAACGGAAAACAAAACTTGGATCTAAGCATACTATCAGTGAAACAGTACAGAAAATCGAAGCTGCTGCTAAGGATGCAAGCCTGTCAGTTGAAAAAATAAACACCACAAAGGTACATCCAAATTATTTTTAGCCAATTTCATATAATTTCTCAATTCTTGACAACCGATTAAAAAATTTCAGATGAGAATGCATCCAACAAATAAGATGGGAAGGCGTTTCAAATCATGCTTAGACCTAGCAGCAGAGGTAAATGAAGTTCCATTTCCTGTCTATAATGCAGAAACTCATAATCTAACGATTTCAAAATATCGCAAATATAAGGTAACTGAGGTGGCGCCAAAGCATTGTGTTGTACAGATATCCAAATCTGCTGGAGAGCTGAAATTGTTCAAAGAGGTAGATATACTTCTTTCATCAAATTAATACATTTTCTCAGGTTCAAATATACTTGTACTGACAATTTAAAATGATGACCAGTTCTGCAAGAGTTTGTCAAGTACGCTAACAGAAGAATCATGTATTTGATCCCAAGTCACTGAATTGTGAGATCCCAATAGCAAATGTATTCTAGAATCCAAATATTAGTGATGAAAAATTTTAGACCACAAATACATATGTATGAAGCTTTGAGGATGACATAAATGTTAAAAAAGTGTCTCAAAACTCCATTCAGAAACTTTCTGCTAGCTGAGGTAATTTTTGCATTCCACAATCAAAAGATTTTAATAGACCTGCTGGATGGAGAATTTCTTGAGTTTAACTTTGCTCTCTTGTTGATTATAACACGGATCAGTTTACAGCAATACCCTCCAAAATAACAGGAGAAGATAACAAAATTTGAGCAATATCCAAAATTTAATGACATACTAAAAATGAATATTAAAGTAAGTACTATATTAGAAAAGATAATGGGCCTAACTCAACCTGACAAAACCGGCTTGTTAGGGGAGGATTGCCCTTACCTTATTAAGTGGATCGTGTAAATATCACCAACCAATGTGGGACTCTAATACGCCCCCTCACGCAGAGCGTGGACTATGGCAAACAACTGTGAACAAATCGATATTGGGTGGCCCCCAACATTGCATAAATTGGGCCTAGCTCTGCTACCATGAATGCACCCAACATTGTAAAACTGGACCTGCTCTGATACCATATTAGAAAGGATATTGGGCATAACTCAACCTAACAAAACCGGCTTGTTAGGAGATGATTGCCCTTACCTTATTAAGTGGATTGTGTAAATATCACCGGCCAATGTGGGACTCTAATATACTAATTATTAAGCAAATTCTTTTTGAAGTTTTAAACGTTTTTCCACTTCATAAAGGGTTTTACGTACCTAAGTACTCAATCTGCGAACTAAAATATTAAAATATGAACAAGTCAAACTTTATGTCCTATGAAGTTAAAAGCAAAAAACTATTAAAAGTAGAGTGTGTTGATTTTACACGTATATTTTAAGGGATTTGTATTATACAAAATAAGTGATATAGAGACTAAGAGTTCCTTTGGCATGACTTATTTTTATTTTTGTTTTTGTTTTTTGTAGAAGAGATTCACGAAGAAACTACCTTAATTTTTAATTGAAAACTAATTTTTAAAAGAGCTTTCAATTACGGAAGTAATTTGAGAGAAAGTCACATTTGACCAATTTCCTTTAAAATTCGTTTCAACTAAAAGAAGAACTTCATAAAATTATTCAAATGTGATCTAAAGCAGCTTTGGAATTTCAAAAGTTATGTCAAATGGGCCCTAAATTTATTGTTAAGAAATATTGTTAAATCAATTCTAATAAGTGGTAATGGTTGTATGGATGTATACTCGACCAACATGTACATAGGACTCCAACACAGAGCCGGTTTTGGGCAGAGGCAAGTGAGGCCCATGCCTCAGGCCCAAAAATTAAAGGGGCCTCAGATTTTTTATTTTATTTTTAAATACCTCATTCCTACAGTCAGAATAGTGGTAATTAAACTTTTGACCCGGCTAAGAGTTTTTTTTGTCCTTCGACCAGTTTTTCTATATATATTTTTTAAAATAAAAGCTATAATTTTGTATTTTCCCTTTTACCCTTCAGCCCTAAAGTAAAGGAACGACTCTTAAATCTAAATTCTCAACAGTCAAAGAAAACAACGAAGCAGCAACGACGAAGAAATTGAACGACATTTGCGAACTTCAACCTTCAAGCTTCAAATCTAAAATAATTGAACGGGAAAATTCTGTACCTGTCTAATTTCAACGGCAACCAGTGTTCGCTACTNCTGTCTTAATTTGATAATCTTGTTTCTTAGGGATGCTACTTTTAATGGTTCTCTCTTAAACATTCAAATTTTATTAACTTTGAACTCTACTGTTTTCCCTCCCTCTTTAAGTTAATTGTTGGAATTTGGTCTAATTTTGAGTATTATGTTTGAGACAATTGTAAGATTACTTTGAGACAAATCCAACTCATTTGAGATTAAGATTACTTTGAGGTTTACTGATGTACATGTCAATTGTAAGAATTTTTGGAATTTTAGATATTGTAGTGGTGCAATTTAAAGGTGTTAGACATAATTTACAGGTGCCAAATTGAAAAAAAAGTTCATTATAAGCAATTATCAAGTAAAATAACTCTACTTGTCCTTCTCCAATGCTTTTGCAATATGATTTATCCTTTATTATGCTGTTAACAGAACCAATTTTGATGTCTCTTAATGAGATATCAGTGCATGGTTTGTTATAAGAAATGTAGAACCTTAGCTGCGTGAGTCTTCTAGAATGATGTAATGAGATATCAGTGCATGGATTGGCATAAATTTAATCGTAGGATTAATTGTACAAGCCCACGTAGTCATATGCCACGTTTCCTCCTAAATATAAGTCTGGAGCTCAAAGAAGGAAAAGGAAACGAAATGAGTTGGCATTAATCAGGCATATGCTATAATACTTTTTTTTTTGTTTTACAATTAAGTTTTAAGTTAATAATTCGTACCATAATACACATATATTTTGCATGCATAATACAATTTTGGGGGGCCTAATTTATGAAGTTTGCCTCAGGCCCCCAAAATTACAGAACCGGCACTGACACCGACCTCCACCGAATTGGATCTCCACCAATCGCTAACATCACTAGTGGTTGTCAAATCCCCATACAGCTACAAAATCGAATCTCATAAAATCGAAAAATGAAAATCAAACATGTTACAAATCTTCAACAGAATCATGAAAGAAAAATCTGATTTTGAAAAAAAATATATATAAATAAAATTAACAAATTGTGGTGGTGTTCAATAAAATCTGATCTGCAGCATCAACAGAGAGAACGAGTGTTGTCCTTAATTTCACTTTTTTTTTCCTGAATGATTTGATTTGAACAATGCTGAATGCATTATGTATTTCTATAATCAAAACTTCATAAATCATTTTCATCACAACATTACAAGCACTATTTTTCAGGAAAAAATGGATCGATACCAATGCCATATGATGTACCTACACGATGAAACTACCTCGTAATTTTGGATTACATTCAATGAAGAAATAAAATAATATATGCTAAGAAGAGGAATCGTATTTCACAAATTTACATTTTTTTTTTAAATTTTTGAAACACTTCGAAGAAACTGTCAGGTGTAGATTTAAAGTTGCACAAGCCTCAGGTTAATTTACTTATATACTGGAGTGTCTATGAGCTCTTTTTTGCATTCTTAAGATTGCGTAATGTCATTACAAGTTGTTGTCGTTCTCCCTCGACCTCTGCAAATTTGAGACTTATTTCTGAATATCTCTCCTGCATTTCCTTCAGTTCACCTTCCATTGATTTGTTTTTCTCCTTCAGTACAGAAATTAAACTCAATGATTCCTCAAGGTCTCGACTATTACTCGAAGAGGCTTTCAGTTTGTCTGAGATAGTATTGTCATCGCTGCAAAGTCAAACGCATCAAAGGTTAGATGAGGAAATATGATTTATTGTGGCACGTTTCAAAGTGTTGAACTTGTCTAGCACAAAGAACCCATTTGGCATGGCTTCTATTTTGTGTAGAAGAGCTTCATAGGAAGCCACCATAGGTCAGCTTCCTCTATAAGCACTTCTAAGTAGACAACATTTTCAGAAAATTATCCAAACACATCCAAAAATAGCTTCTCAGTCTTAAAAGCAGCTTTTGGGTTTTCAATAGCCCCGCCAAACGGGCTTTAGGTCATACCTCTTTTCAGATACTGTCAAAGAACTGTTTGTACTGGGTAAATTCGTCATCATGCTGGATCCACCATCCGCGTTAATCACTTCTTCAGCTACCTGCATCCCACAATGAATTATTTCCATATTGTGTTAAAAAATTAATGCAACATATCTAAAGCAAATGCAAAACACAAATTGGATAGTTTTGAGATAGAGACTTGACTGACAAAATACTTGGACAGATAAATGTTTAAACTTTAAACGAGTACACAAAGAACCCACTAAATATCCACAAGAAATACTGCTACTCCCAATGTTGAATCTCAATGCAAATTGTGAATGGCAACAATACTAACCTTTTGGATTTCGTTTTCACAAAAATTGATACTACTCTGGTTTAGAACTTCCAGTCTTCCATGTAACTCTTCAATTTTGTTATGAAGATCCTTTTCCTTCTCTAAAAATGAATTAGTCGACCTCTCTAGAGCAGTCTCCTTTAACCTGATCTGACCCTGTTGAATATGGAAAATAGCATCAGCTTAGGCAAATTCCAAGGCATTGTTCAAACTCATTGTGGTAGTGGTGAAATATTCAAGTATAACACTTCTCTAGAAAGTAAAATATCGAAATTTCTTCAAAACAAAACTTTCTGAAAATGAAGCCATGTTAAAAATATCAGAAATAGGAAATGACCATCACGAGGGATTTTCTGTATATGATAATGCTAGGAAGAAAATTTCTGTCACTTTGGCATTCAAAGTAAAATCAAGGTGCAGATTTACCTCAAGCAATTTTATTTTCTCCTTCAGATTGGTGACCTCTTTGGAGCCACGAAGAGGAGGCATAGATTTGTTAGCTTTAGAAGTTACTTTTGTTCCATCCAAAGTAGTTGCTCGCCCATTGCTATCCTTTATCTTTTTCTCCATACTACTTAATGCTTCTTCCTTCTTCTTAAGATCGCTTTTTAATTGAAGCATTTGCTTCCTTAATTTCTCTTTCTCCAACTCATCCTCTAATTGACAGCGCTTCAACTCTTTGTACTGAGCTTTGAGGGTGTCAATCTCCGACTGCAGATTCCCAACCATCGTTTCCTTTTCATTGGCTTGACATCTCATTTCATTTATTTTGTTCTGCAACTCCTCTGCTTCCTTCTTTACAAAAGAAACCTTGTTCTCCAATTCAATTCTTTCGTTGTTCCCATCCTCTAAAAGCAATTCCAATTCCTTCACTGATTTTCTCATTTGTTCCAGCTCTTCTGCCAAAATTTCCTTACATCCTGCCTCCTCTGAGAGGATTTTACACTCTTTTACATGTGTTTCAATCTCAGTTTTAAGCATTCGAATTTCCTCTGAGAGTAGCCTTTGAGTTTCTTCAGCATGCTTTTTCTGATGTTCAAGCTGCATTGTCTTGTCTTCAATTTCTAACTCCATCTGTTTTATTTGATCTATCATCGATATCAATTGGCTGGAAAGTTGTTGCAATCTAGCTTCATACTGTTCCTTAACAGACTCGTGTTTCTCAGAAACTTCTTGGAGCATTTCTTCCAGGCGGATTTTCTGTATACGGAGCTCATTTGCTTCAACCAGTGCTTTATTGGCTAATTTCTCATTTGCTTCGAAAGTAGAAGCCATCTGAACAGAAAGCCTTCTAAATTCCTCCTGAAGCCGGTCTGCTGTATTAGCATTTTGCCATCGCGTCTTTCTCAATGTTTCTTCTGCTCGTATTGCTCTCTGCTCCTGCTCAACTTTGGAAAGTGTAAGGGCTTCCAGATCAGCTTCGAATGCTGTTGCCTGCTTTTCGAGTTCTTCCTCTAAACTCTTGACATGAGCTTCAAGTTCACTTATGGTTTCTAATGAATCCGAGAATTCTTTTGATTGCTTCTTCAGTCCAGTCTCCAGGTTTCCAGCATGGGCCTCAAGTTCACTTATTGTAACCAATGAAACTGAGAATGCTTCTGATTGCTTCGTCAGTTCATTCTCCAGGCTTTCAATATGGGCTTCAAGTTCCCTTATTGTGACAAATGAATCTGAGAATTCCTCCGATTTCTTCTTCAGTTCATTCTCCAGATTTTCAATGTGGGCTTCAAGTTCATGTGCAGAGGCATATGTGGACGAGCATTCATACTGGATCTTTAGTTGTTCCTGTAGCTGGCTTTGCTCCAGTTTGTATGACATGTCGTGATTTTCCTGCTTCATGATCTCGTAATCAAGGGCAAGCTGCTCCATTTGCATCTCGAGTTCATCTTTGTCTCTCTTATATATCTCTATTTCACTATGGAGGTCAATGATCTGTTGTTCAAGAAGGTACGCTTCCTCGGCATCATTATGCTCCCTCACGAGCTCCTCCAATGCATTTTGTTCGTCATCGTCATCTGTTAGAAACTTGGAGTTAACTTTCTGTAACTTTTCATCAGCGTCAATTGCTCCTGATATGCTGGAAAGGGCTAATATTTCCTGATTTTTCTGTTCCAACATCTCATCTAGGTCTCCCACAGCAAGAATTAGTTCCGAGTTTGATTCTTGCGTCTTCTGAAGTTGAATCTGAAGATTGGCATTAAGGTCTTTTGCATAATTTAGTTCTTGTCTGAGTTCTTCAGCAAGTGCCAGAGGATCCACTCCCTCAAAGGGCAAATAGGTCTTATTTTTTGCTTCATCTAAACGTCTCGGAAAGGCTTTAAGTTTTTCACATTCTCCCTTGAGAACATCTCTCTCCTCTTTCAAGGTAGCAATTTCTCTCGAGAGATCCTGCCCCTTTCTGTTCTCTTTCACAATCTGCTTACGAAGAGTCTGCAGTTCTAATTCTGATATCTCTACCTGCCTGGATAAAGCAGCAAGCTCAGATTTGAGTTTCTCAATCACAATATCTGAAGCCTCTTGGGAGTGTTCCTGAAGAATTGTTTCTCTCGGAGTGCTTGAAGTACCATCAGTACTTGGTTCAAAGGCAGAACTCCCGAGACACTCCCACTGTGTCGTTTGATGCTCATCATACGTTGCTGTCGGTGCATTGGGTTTTGGCTGCCGAGGCCCCGAGTAATGACTCAGAGATGATGTGTATCCACTAGGCTCGTGATGGGAGTTCTTCATCAGGGGTTCCCAAGGTGTCTCGAGTCCCGAGCTGCTCTCAGAACTCGACATGGTAATATCAGATCCACTAGATGCTCTGCCGTTGCCATTCATGTGGGGCACAGTCTTATTCAAAGTTACATCCTGTCAAAACAACATAGACCACAAGGACTGACTTATCATCGATATTCTAGTAAAACCGCATCAAAAGGATCATAAGTTTTTCATTTTTCGTACAAGAGAGAGAAATGTTCCAGATGCATACAAGGAGATCAGATGTATTATGTCCCTATAATCAACAATTTATTTAACTGTGAATGGAAGAGAAGAAAATGGCTTGAAGAAATGATAAATTACTTCAATAGAATTGTGTCTAACGGTTCCCTCCATGTCGCCATTGCTTAACTGTGCCCTCAAGCTCCTATCTTGTGAATTCAATTTTGTATCCTCACTTTCTTCAACCTCTCTGTATGGATGCCAACAAATTTGTTATCAATATCAGTTTAACAACACAAGAAGATAGGAAAAAGGAAACCCGGGGTAGCACAACATAATGGTACGGTATTCATCAGAACCTTTGATCAACAGAGTCCTGTACCCTTTGAATCGAAATCTGTTGAAATACATAAAACGAGCAAGGAATCCATCAATTTATTACCCTATCATAACATATACGTTCAAAGGTAAAAGAGAGAGAGATTTACATGCAACATAGCCTCTGATTTTGAATTCTTGAGGGGCAGAGACACATTGACCTTAGTTGCCTCGGCATAAATTGAAAAATCAACCGTAGCTTCTCCAACAACCCCAGCTTTAGAGGTCCCCTACAAGTTCAGTACAAAAGAATTAATGCAAAACAATCCCTTGGCAGCAAAGCGAAGACTAAAAGCTCATAGGCTTAGATCATTTTATACCGTCCCCACGACAAAGTAGTATATTTTCTCATGAATCTTCCCCGATTTTGGCTCTCTATTGAGCTTCACGGTTTCATATACCGGATTCTCCCATAAACAAACACCATCTCGAACTATTGCTTTCTCCGATTTTACACTCGGCTTTCCAACATCAGCAGGAACCACAGATATCATCAATGCATCCCCTTCTACCTGTGACAGCTGCATTCGCAAATAACTCATTACTTATTTCACTCTTGTCAGCAAAATTGGAAATTTTCAGTGTCTAAAATGCTGGTAAAAAAAAAAAAAAAAACCATTCTAATAACCCATTTTCTTTTGGGTTCAAAAAAGAACTACATTATTAAGATTGTTAAAATTTAAAACATAATAATCTTGATCAAGAAGCCTAATTGTGAAATCAAGACATAATCAACAATGTAAACTTGATTTAATTTTCTTCCATATTAATACATCATAATGCATTAATTATATGCCTGTGAAAGAGATGAAGGTACCTGAGTTGCATGAAACTGCAATCTGAATAAAATTCTGATCTTGTTCTTCTCGCTCCTCCATCGCGCTGACTTGAACATTTTTCACTATTTTACCTCAATCCCACATTTTTTCCCCTCAATCTAAACAGGAACCGCCGGAGCTCGCTTCTGAACTCACATGAGCTCCAGCGAACACCACCGGAAAACCAACATTACACTCAAAACCCACTAAAACACCCCAAATTACAAAAATCCACCTCGAATTTCAAGCTTAAAAGCTAAGAATAGAGAGAAATGTTCAAATACTGATGAAAATTCAACTGGGCACCGAGTCGTTTCAGCCAATAATCAATGCTGAGTAAAACTCCGGCAAAATATATAGCACCGTTCAATCTTCTCCATATTGAAACCTCTGCAAGTGAAATTATAACAAGGCAGATCTGAAGTAGAGATTCATATATGTTCTTTTCTCTCTCTAAATGTATGCTGTAGCCTGTAGGCTGTATGTATGTATGTCGTTCATATATTTCCTTTTCTCTCTCTAAATGTATGCGCTCTGATACTCTCTATATCTTGTGTACTGTTTATCAAGAGGAGCTGTGACATTATTATATTTATCGGTACCTGTTTAAATTTTTTTTTTTTTAAAGATGTAAAAATAAAAAATTAATTAAATAATTAAAGGGAAAGCTTCTTAGCGTTAAATTAAGATCTCCTAATCAGATTTTAGGTGAAACTTTGTCTTAAAATAATTACGTTATGTGCTTAGGTAACATAGGGAAAGGGAAAGGTGTGAAATCCCAAAAATACCCTTGGGGAAATTTTGTTTGTAATGTTTCGGGTCAAAAGAATAATAAATAGATGTGTTTTACTGTAAAGATATTCCTTGATAATTGTAGTATAAGTTAAATAGGTCCTATTTTAAGTTTTTTGAACAAAAGTAAAAATTATTGGTCATTGATTTGACTTTTTGAACAAAAGTAAAAATTATTGGCTTTGACTCGATCGATTCAATTTCCGATTTGCTTATGTTAATGGAACAATCATTTGTGGTATCTTCTATTTAAGATTCAAGATATTATCAAGGAGCTAACCTCCTGTAAAATTTAACAATATCATCAAATTGAGCAACAACTCAAGAATGATACATAGAAGATGAGCTCGTTATCAATTGAACACTGTGATTTTGACACTTGCACACGATCTTAATAGTCGCTGCTTTGTTTATATAGACGCGTGTAGGTACCATGTGTCAAAATTGTGAATGAATGAATGAATTTCTATTAGAAAGGATCCAAATGCTCCTTGCCCTGGGTTAATGACAGAGGTGAGGTGATAGGGTATTTGTCGCAGGGTGTGATTGGACGTTTTTTTTTTCAAACTGTCTAATCTTGTATTGACACGTGTTTCATCTGTCATTGACTTTGTCGTTGTAGCAAGATTGCCAAAGAAATTGATGAGTTGGTTAGGGGCCCTCCATTCCAAATAGTGGACACCAATAGCCCCCTCATTTCTTCAAAAAATATAGTCCAATCAATTTGACAAATGGAAAGATACATGTGGATATGCTTTGTACTCAAAAAGAGTTCCTCAAATTCTGCCTTGATTAGCATAAAAACTCTTTTAGGATCATCTATGAGAAATGTGCACAAGCTGCTAGCTCTGTTTAAGCACCATTTTTTGGTAGATAAGTTTTGTAATAATTTTTTTTTCTAGAATGTTTGGTTTTAAAAAAAAAAATAGATTTATATGCTCAATTATTTTATTGAAAAAATGTGTGGTTGAAAATGAATTTGAAAAAAAAAATAAGTTTTTAAATTTCGAGGCTCAAACAAGGACAATGAGCTATAGTAATAAGATCAGTAGTACAACAAGTAAAATTTATTTAAACGCGAAATATCGTATTTTTATTGTGTGTGAGTTGGATTTAGTGTAAGTATATTACAATTGCACTCGTAACATTGTAACATTTATGTACCAAATTAACTTATATACGTACTTAGAGCGTAAAATGAGTCGAACCAATTTAAACATCGCTCATTCTAGCTTGTTAGACCAATGATCTTTTATTTCATTTTATTCTATTTTTTCAATTTTGAGAAGGGATTTGTGAACTTTTAACCATAAAAGTTGCAAATATTTTTAAATATTTCTTGATTTAAAAATGTGAAAAATTATTAGTCACTTTGATGAAGGGCTAAATAGTCATTTACAGAAATTAGCTTTCTTATGATGATGGTTGATGGTCCATTAGCAACGGTCAGGTTGACTAGATTGCCCAAAAGCGGACACGAGGCTCCGTAGTATTATAATTATTTATTTAAAATAATTAATCGGTGATTAAATTTATGTTCCGAAAATGACCTTTTAACTAAGAAAAAAACCTCATTCACCAATTATTTTCGGGTCCTCATAAACTTATGTAACTTCATTTAGGACCTTAACAAGCTCATAACTTAAATAAAGGAAAGGTGGATCTCAAATTTATTGACCAAATTTTGGCATCAATAACAAAAAAAAGTGTTACTAATAAATTTGACGTTAATATATAAGAACTAGCGCGTAAAAATGATTAAGTGTTCATACATCTAGTGTATCACACAAACACGAGTGATAAAATAACTGTAGTCGAAAAAAATGATTAAGACATACCAATCAATAATATGTAATTAAATATAATGATCGAAGATTAAATGAAGCAAATATCAAGTAAAAATCTTTAATAGGTAGAAAATAAAATACTAAGTTCGATATCAAAGTCAAAAATCCAGTGAACCACAAGTCAACCATTTGATGAACAAGTTCGTAACAATTACATTTATAATCCAATCACCCTTTTTACTTCTGAAGTAAGTTCTTTACGGTAATTTACCCTACATATAATAAATTAATAATCAATATCTAACATACACGGAATATACAACATTTCAACTTAAACATAATTTAGAGTGTCGATGAACTATCTAATTGTGTGTCACCTCAATCTTTTCAAGAGTAAAACACGCAACTTATGTTTATAAGAGTGCCCATGAATAATTATTTGGAGTGATCTTTTTTAAAAAGTAATTAATGATTACAAAAAAAAACAAGGATTCTCCATGTCTTCATTTGTCAAAAAAGAATGACCAAATTATGCAAAAAATGACCCACATGCATATTAGAATTTTAATTAAGTATAGGAATAAAACCAAGAATGAATTATTTATATTTAAATCAAATGGAAGTACAACAAAAATTTGCATAAATTTGAACACAAATTAAAAGTAAAGAAAACACCAAACGTTTGGTATTGTTAGTTGGTGGGCGTGGTGTTGTATATCCATCTCAAAACTAATGAATTGAAACAAATAGGGTGGGTTGGATGTAATATTTATTAATAGGGAAACCCTAATTAATTTTTACTTACGAAAATCGATATATTTCACTTTTAAGGTTACGTACTGATTATGTTTTACATTGGATAAGATTTTAACTTTTGTTTTTTTGTTTGTTTTTTTTAACATCGTTAAACATGTTTAGTGGTACATTTAGCAAGTCGATTAGACATGAAGAAACAAAATTAAATAACTCAGTTGAGTGTTATGTTGATTACATATGAAAAAGGGAATGAAAAATCATCGTGTCTTGATATTTTTTATGCACTGAATTGAATATTGACACGTTTAGTATGATAAATTGAACGTAATAAGAGAATATGCATGTTATACTTGTACATTGTCCAAGATATGTTTGGTTCAATGAACTGAATGCTGGCATGTTTTAAGTAAAACGTAATAAAAGAAGATGTATATAATACTTCTATGTTGTCCAAGACATGACTCATAGCAATGAATCAAATACTGACACATTTAGTACTCTTAAACCGAATCAATATAACTATCCTTCTTTTGACTAAAGAATATGCGTGTGATATTTGTACGTTGTCTAAGACATAATTGGTAGGGTAAATTGAATACCGACACATTTAGTATCATAAATTACCAATAGTGTAACTATATGGACAGAGATGGGATTAGTTAAGATTGATACGTGTTAGATTTCTAGTTTGTAGCATTTCTTGGCTTTGAAGAGGGTCATGGGTTGATCGTGAAGTGGCCTTAACTACAGCTTTTATCATGTGAAATCAGGCGTGGGTTTGCAGTCATCCACCCAACAACACAAACCCCCCAATGGAGTTAGACTCAGGTATACTGTAATAAATAAATAAAAATTTCATTTTTTTTTTATTATATATT
>CAIGRT010175838.1:0-17102 GCA_903798405.1 Fraxinus platypoda
TCAATAATCTCAATTGAAATCTAAGTTCTCAATCTCTCTATATGTTGTTGAATATGTAGATAATATAATGAGAATAGTATACTATATATAGTTTGTCTACATATATATAGAGATAGAGAGCCTGTCCTGTACTCTAATTCAGTTACATTGACAAAAATTTCAGTATAGCCTTTCTGTTTTCCCCTGTTTTTTCCCTTTTATTACAAGAATTTGAATTAAAATTCGATGATGCTACCAGCCTACCAACTAGCTAGTTTTGATGTTATTCAAGGCATAGAAACAACACAAAAATATATAAAAAGACATATCTACCAAAAATTGTCAAATTCATTTTCTCCAAAACATACACTTTTTAGTATCGGAGTATCTTCGACCACTACTCAATTTTCCAGTGCCCAAGCAGTCTGAAGCGTGTTCTTGTGCAGATTGGGTAGTGGCCTGGGATCCCTTGAAAGTTTTGACGTCGATGCTTTCATGTAAACTGGATTTTCTTTTTGATTTATAAGTAGTCTGTATTTTACATGAAGCTAGTCTAAAGAGTATCTTATGCTAAAATTATAACAGCAGATTAATAAGTAATTGCATAGCCTTTTATTTGTTGAATTTCTCGAAAATTTTGAGGTCGGCTTCATGAATATTTTTCCGCTATTGTTCATTACTTATGGCTGCAATGTGCATCGAAATAAAACTGACAGCAACCAATAGGTTTGTCTGTATTCGCTCATGCCAGAGAAAAATGACAAGTGTGAAGATTATGTTCTATCCAGATAAATGTACCAACATTCTTTGGATTAAATTTTAAACTTTTGCAATTACTTCTACATGCAGCATTCATTTTCAGTTTTTTTTTTCTTGCATTTCTGAATTCTTAACTCGTTCAGGTATGAGGTTTTGGACCTGCTAAATAACATGAGCAGTAGCAAGTTCATGATGCACGACGCGGAACTCTTTAAATTAATCATCTTTGCTAAGGGCATGATACAGTACTGGACAATACTATACAAGACTAAAGAAAAATAAGTTAAAATTTTATATGCCGATGTGTACTATTCCATCCACTCCAATACTACGTTAAACAAACTTGTGCCGAGGGCCCTACACATCCTTTTCTCCATCTGATTGATTTATGAATCAAAGGGAAGATACATTCTTTGCATCACAAAAGGTATGTTCTTTAACATGTGGGATTGTTTATCCATATTCTATCTTCTACATGTTTAAATGCTTTTTCTTGTATATGAATATATTCTTGATGATGTCATTACACCAAAATCAGAGCCTTTGCCCTTTTGTTTAAGCCAATAATGCTTGAAACAATTTGTGATTGCCAGCAAAAGGAGAAGTTGCACCAATTTTGTGCATCAGTGAAAATATTTCTACAAAATGTTTAAGTTTTGATAAATAAATATTGGGTTAGTATTATTAGTTTATTATCAAATTTAAAATACCTACTGGTATAAGGCAAGCCTGGTGTCGAGTCTTGCAGTCCATGAAGGTTGTTATCAATTAATTTTACAGGATCAATGGTGAGAATCATGACCGTGGCATGAGTGAAGGACACGTCGCATGGTGAATAAAAAGCGAAAAAAAAGAAGAGATTCAATTAAAACTCACTAATCAATGGTTATCATGTGTAAGTAAAGGAAACGACTTAACTACCCTCGTGGCATCATCGGAAATCTATAAATAAGCATAGTTTGGAGAAAAGAAGGTTATGAAAATTTGAATACACACTCCATTCAAATAGCCATTTCCCTCCCAGTCCTTAGCAGAATTCAATGAGTTTAGAGTGAAAATCTTACTTAGGTGAGAGAAATTTGTTGATCTCGATTTTGAAGTCAACAAAGGTCTTATTTTTAATTATTTTTATTTGAACATTGTTAAAAAAAAAAAAAAAAATTCTTAGGTCAGCAATATAGAATTTTGTTTGAGCTTCTTCTCCAAAATTTTTGTATCCAACTTATTTAATCTTATGTTATAGGATCTTAACTAGTGGTCGGATTATAAGGATATGTTATTCATAAACGTGGCAAGATCTTATCATTCTGCCATAATAAGATGATAAGTTTCTTCCTAGACCTTCAATGTTGAGCTCTATACATAGTTCGAACTTAAGATAACAAATTGTTGTTTTATGATATATATGTTACGTTCTGAAATAACTATTGTCCATTAGGACTCCATGTCGGTTGCAAAAGGTCTCTATTGTATGCCCACATGTCTCTAAATATTTGCATATCGATCGTCGAGACTCAGTTGAAGCGAAATATGAGTCGACCAACGAACAACGAAATGATCAGATGCCTAACACTTGGCTAAAAACACGATTAAAGGTCTCAGTCACCAAAAGGACCAGAGGGCACGGACTAGCCTCGAATATGGATGCGAAATCTGACATAATGAACACAGACTTCAGGGTAATTAATTCATGCATGCACACAGCTAATTACTTGACAAATGTCACAAAAGCACAAACATCAACAAAATCTTGAAAATTGAACTTAATCATGACTTTCAACACAAGGATAAGTAAATGTCAAGGTATAAAAATGATGAAAACCCCCTAAAACCGTCTATAAATAGGATCATTTGCACAACTAAAATAAGATTGAAAATCTAATATCCGAACTTTCAATCTCTAATAAAGTCACCTCAAATCAAGGCAAACTAAGGGTTGACATTCCTGAAAATTCTAATAATCTCCGATTGAATGGCACTTTCCTGCCAAATAACGCTGGAACCTCATTCCCCATCTTCTTACAACAAAATTTGGCTGCTAAATACAACGAAACCTCCCCATTCAATTTCTGTGTACCAATTGTTATATCATACGTACTGTTCGCTTTAAAAGAATCTAAACTCATATTAACCATCATGACTTTATATCACGTCTTCTAGCTTATGGGAGAGTTACAATACATCTTATATCACACTATATTTGGACAAAAATTAGCATCAATAACAAAATTTACTTACTAATTGAAGGTTAAGGATAAAAATGCGACAAAACTGGGACATAGATATTATAATAAATAAAGCTTGAGAGTGTTCATTGAAATTAAAATGTAGTGCATCAAATAAAAATGTAATGTGAATACATTTACACTAACAATATATATGGATAGAATAGGAAATCAAATGTTTCTTGCATATCCACACTTATTATGTTGTTATAGATAGATGTAGATATAAATAAATACACAAAGATTTGGATGTTGTCCACTCAATATATGTTCTCTACATAATAGCGGATACGAATTGGACGTTATAATAAATAATATTTGAAGTTTCTTTCTCTATCGTAATACTGTCTAGAGGCATCGTATCCTCCTACCGAACACGATATTAAAATAAATGCACAATGAAATAATGTAATAACTGTTAACAACTTTTAATAAATTAGAGCTTAAAATGTGAAATAAAAACTACAAGAGTAGAAATGGTGGTAAAATTACGAATAAACCCTCAATAAGGTCGTGTTACATTCTTACATTCCAAATGCCAGGACCCACCTTTGCAACAATTGCAAGAATTTTCGGACAGTCACTACTTGAAAATTGACACCTTTTTTTTTTTACTATAATTAAAAGTTTCATGAAAACAAGTTTCATTATTTCTGACTAAAAAATAGAGTAAATGATGTATATTTTTCTATTCAATACAGCAGCTGGCAATGCAATTCAACTGCTAAAAGACGATAACACTGCAACAAATTTATATTTTTTGTTCTTATTAATTTTGATTGTAATCGAAGTGCCATTTGATTCAAGTTGCCTTTCCTTAACTGATTCCGAAATTTGTCCCATCAACAAGTATCAAATAAAAGTCCTAATCTCTTTTGGTTTTGTTTAGTAGGGTGTTTTGGTAATTTATCGTAAATTATAGTACTACATGCTCTTTACGGTTCACGCGTGTATGATATAGTTGATCACTTTTCTTTTCTTTTTTTCTTCATATATATGTTAGCACATAAACTTGTAAATCGATACAAACTAAAGGTAGAGTTGGAATTAGATCCTACAAAATTCCTACAAATCACACATATTTTGTGACGCTACTCACACCATTACGATGACAAAAATTTCATACGGACATGAAAATACTATCTAAAATCGTCATTCATGCAAATAAGCTTTTTACAAACTAATTGTATCCATCTCTCTAATTGATCCAAAATTGAATTTTCATATATACTAACTCGCCATTATTGATCCAAAGTTGAACTTTCATATAATATTATATACTAACACAAACAAAAACCTCAAATCCATAATAGAATTGCAATAGATTTTGCAAAGTAATTTGTGTCGGTAATTTATCTTGAAAATTTAACTTGTAAAGCAATTTGAGAATGAAATTGAAATAGAATATAAATTATTATTGAAATCTAAAAAATTTCACTTGACAACTTATAATGTAGTAAATAAAAATCATAAAGAAAAATGTTTATTTTAATGCTTGAAAATAGATGTGCAACTTATGAATTTTGTCCAAATTGAAGAAGAATCTGCCTGAAAATTAATTTAGAACTTGAATGGAGATTTGAAGAAGATTAGCGTGCAATTTTGAACTTAATACCGTAATTAATATGGTTTGTAAATTATAAACCCTTCTTATATAATGATTTTTTAAAAACCCTACTTTTAAAAATATAGAAGCAATAGCAGAAGTACTACCAAACAAATCAATAATCATTTAAAAATACGAAAATTACGATTTTAACGTGCAATATATTGCTCAAGATATTTTTTCATAACCTCGATAAATAAAATAAAAGAGAGAGGCTCTTGCAAAATTTCTTTCGTATAACTCGAAACACGAATTTGCTCGATTATGACTAATTTTGAAACATTTTGCAAAATACTCTTTTATAGTCGAATAACAACTTTTCCTCCTACAAAGCAATTATTTTATTTTTTTTCCCTTAATCTAAAGAGTTGATACAATTATATACTACCCTTAAGAGTGATAGCAAACTGTATTAAATATAAAATATATACACAAATTTTCATCTCGAAATGATTCTTATTTATACAAACATAAATTTTACGGAATACATTGAATTTTTTTTGCTTTAATTTCTTGATGTTCTTTCGTACAATTAGAACATTCTTTGTTGACGTCATTTTTCTTATAACGAGTACTTACATCTATTCATACATTAGCATTAGTCAATAATATTATACGATCAATTGTACCAAAAATAAGGTGTTTATCCATAGTACATGGGTGGATGCAATAATAATTGAGACATTACTCAATTAGAATCTATTTGGCAGAACTTTTGAAAAGTCAAAAACTACTCTTGAGATTAAGAAGTTATTTTTGAATATGTTTGAATAATTTTTTACAAGTACTTTGTTTGATTAGAAAATAATTTAAAAAAAAGCTACTCTATAGTAACATTTTCAAAAAGCTCTTGTATAAGAAGCAAAATCAAAAGCAAAAGTAAAAGCGAAAGCCCTATGAACATGTCCTTAGTACTCTTCACAACAACAACCCCATTTCCATAAAGAGTAATGTTATTAGTAGTTGCTTACTACAGTAATCGTCATGCATGGAATAGACATGGCTGATGATTATTTGATATATTAATGTTGTAGTTTTTTATTAACTCATGCATCAAATAACCACAATTATATGTCGCGTCTGACGATTGGCGTAGTGAGCAACTGCGAATAACATTATTATTTCATCGATGGTACGTACCATTCACATGCATTTAAGATTCCTTTCTTCCAAAATAGTAATTATCAGATTTAAGAACTGCTTGATTTTAGAATTGCAATTTTGAAGGGAAAAAAGAAAAAAGAAAAAAGAAGATAAGTTC
Source organism: Fraxinus platypoda (assembly GCA_903798405.1). NCBI lineage: Eukaryota > Viridiplantae > Streptophyta > Magnoliopsida > Lamiales > Oleaceae > Fraxinus > Fraxinus platypoda. The sequence goes on from CAIGRT010175838.1 coordinate 5,831, forward strand.
AGTTGAGCTTGTGTTCTTTAATTTTTGGGGGAGAAAATAAGAAGTGTATAAAATATTAAAACACGATCACTGCAAAATTTGTACTTCTATGATAATATATTATCTGTGATAAGAGTCATATTGATACTCAAAACACGCTTAACATTTAAATTAAGAAAATATAATTTAATGACTTTTTACTACTCTGGAGTTGTTTTATATGTACAAGGTAATGTTAGGACGTACATCATTCACTTATCAATGGATGTCCTTAGTCAATAATGAAATTTCATGAATTAAAACAAAAGTTCAAGAAGACAAGTCTTAGATTTACACTTAGTGCAAATTCAATGGTTTTGAATAAATTGTCCTGCATTAAAAACACAAGAAACATGTCTCAACTATTTATTAATGATACTAGCGCCACTGGTGGTAAAATGTCAGTGTCATGTCATGCAAGTGATTGGACATCTTAAATATGATTTATTTTTCCACTTTAAAGCACGTCACTTATACCGATGCTTAGAATTACTGGTACTAATAGCATTACTCTTACGAAAAATATAAGTGCGCGGTCATTATTAAATTTACTACATTTAGCATATTTATTTTTTTATACCTATTTAAAACACTCTCATTCATTTAGTTAGCTCCTATTTGAGCCATATTTTTTGAGAAAAATGAGTTTTATAATAGTCATTTTTCAAGAATGTATGGTTAAAAAGTGGGAAAAATTTGGGTTTACGTGTAAATTTATTTAATGGGAGAATGTGTGGTTAAAAATGAATTTTGAAATTTTTTTTGAGTTTTTACGTGTAAAAAGTATATGGCCATGGTCGACTATGCAACTGTAGCTAGAAAAAGAGCAGCTTTTGAAAAATAGTAAAGCTACTTATTTTATTTAGAAGATACATTAAGAAAATGTTTCGTTGGACATAACCCAATAAAAAAGATTGGAAAAATAAGTGCAATCATAAATACAAAATTAAAAAAAAAAAAAAAACAAATACAATAAATTCATTCCCAATAAGTGAAGAAAAGACAAAATTATTTCCTAAAAAATTTAAAAAAACTCACCGTCACGACCAGAGTCGTCTTATTCAAATATTGTGCACAACTTTCTTCATAAATGGTTGTGCATTCAACCAAATTTTGACTATATTTGTGTGTTAAAGAATAAGGATTTTTTAATTCTTTTTTCTTCTGAAAAACAAAGACATTATTATTATTATTACTAAACTGAAATTTTAATATTTATAACAATTTTTAATGCAAAAAATTATTAAAAAATCCCATACTTGCTCCCTCCCTCCCTCCATTAGTGTATTTAGTTGTCACCTTTGTATCGTTCTTATGAAACATGTGAAGTAACTTCATCGACTATTACGTTTTGCAGCCGATATCTGTATTTTATCTTCCTGAGACGTAATTAACTGCCTATATAGTGGAATTCGCACAATTTGTCACTCTAATCCACCTTGCCATGCTCAAAAAGATAACATTGCCAATAAGTCATCAATAATTTTTGTTGTTAGAACTCCGTATCTAAGGTAGATTTACGATGTTATATAAAACGTTTAGGATAAATAGTTCTGGAAGTCCTCAACTATTTTACGATGTAACAAATTGCCCCCAACTTAACTTTTAGTATAGCTCATCCAAAAATTTAAGTTTGTAACAATGTGTTCCGCATCACACTTGTTAAATTATAAGCTTAATTTTCACATCTAACTCTTTGGAAGATGTGATAGATAGATAGATTGCATTACAAACGTCAATCCTCATACCCAGTTCTTACTTCGATATCTAGCTCATGCTCGGCTCCACGTGATATAGTCTCGTCTGTGTGCAAATCTCCTCCTATTATTCTTTGGCCCAAATTCAACCTTACAACTCGCTTTCAGCTCTCTTTTCGCTACCATATCTCCTTATTCCCTACTTAAAATATGCACCAGTTAAGAGAAACTTCATTTTTCTCCAGTCTCGGGGCATCTCCGCATGGGACATATCACATATTTTTCAAGAGAAGTCCCAAGCTGACTTGGAGAATGAATCTTTCTCCCATAACAACCCTTACACGCAAATCTACAATTGGAGGATGATGGAAAACATGATGATTTTTTTCATTTCTTTTATTTCTAATTGAAATCATAGTATAATCTATCTTTTTAATAAACAATTACATTTCTAATTATTAAGCTCCGGTTTGGGTCACATTCAACAATTTTACCTTTCAACAGTCAATTCTAAAAGAGCAAACCAAACAAGAGAAGAAGATTCTTATTTAGCCCCCGTTTGATCTACATTATTATCTCATTAAAATGAAAAATATGATCGTTATCCATTACATCAACATTTAATTTCAAATTTTCTATCTTTTGTGTGGGCCCCAATAACGACTATATTTTTCATTCTCATTCTACAATAAGGTGGCTCAAACAGGGCCTAAGCCCCTATTTGGATTTCCAAAAAAATGATTTTTTTTAGTAGATCTTAATAAAAGTTAATGAAATATGTAATTGAAAAATTGATACAAATTATGAGTCTATAAAATATTGTTAAAATTAATTGTTGACTTCAATTTAAACTTTTATCAACTTTTTTAACTAAATCAAACCGGAGCTAAGTCAACGAAAAATCGTAAGCTCAAGATGTACAAACTTGAGGCTTGAGTTGATACGAGTGCTTGAGACAATATTGCAAGTGTCGAAAACTAAACTTGCTATATTACAAAACGTTGAAACCTCTGTGCCCAAATATTTAGACACATATTATTACACAGTTCCAAGGAGATTATGCGGAGAAGATTCATATAATTACGCTCTTACTAAAAATTTAAATCACCAAAATGATAAATCTCCTTTTTTGACTTTTATCACTCCCAATTCTTTCTTTCCATGTATAAAAGAAAGCAAACATTCATACAATTTTCCATAATTAATATTTATTGCAAAATATTTCCCTTTCCTAAATTTTCTTGGATTCGCTGATCTTCTTTTGTCTCAAAATTATCAGTGTGTTGATCTGCTGTTGAGCTTATTGGATTCACAGATGGAGATCTCCCAAAGGAAGTTCAAAATTAGGATTTTTATGAGATGGGCTGTCAGCAAAAGCTGAAAAAAACCCAGTTGGTGGTGAAAAACATTTATATGAACACATAGATTGGTACTGATAGATTGATAATTTTGGGGTTCATTGTTTTAATTCAAGATGGGCTGTTTCCCATGCTTTGGATCGTCAGAAAAGGAACAAAATAATGTCAATGGTGTAAAAGAAGTGGCAAAAAAGGAGTCATTCAAAGAAGGTTCAGGAGCTCATTCTCAAAACCATGTGAACAGAGCCAGTTCAGGTAATAATTTCAATTTAGAACTTTTTCCCCTTCAATTTTGAGGAAAAATTACTTTATGGGATTTTTTTAATCCATAATTGTGCTTTGGATTTTGAATATTAGTTCTTATGTTGTGTTTGCTGTAAAAATTATTTTCCTTATCTCGATCTGATTTATTTTTTCCTTTCATATTTTAGGATTTGGGTAATTTTGATTTTTGGGACTAATAAGAGTAGTGGGTTTAGATCATAAAGGAACTTTTAGTTTGGGGATTGCTTCTAGCTTTTCTGATGTTTGATATCCAGGAATACTTGGTGTATTTTTAGCTTTTATGGGAATTTTTGCCTTTAGTTAGTGATCCTGGAATGCTTTAACTTTGGTTAATTTTATGAATTTTAGCAAAACATAACACAAGGAAATGCTGGTTCCTGTTGCATCCTTTGAGTTTTTCCTTCTCCCTCTCTTTTGTTTTTCATGTTTTGAGTGAATAAATGCAGATGGCACATTATTCTCAGAATGCATTATTTAACTCTGCATTTGTAAGTGAAGAAATGCATCATGAAATGGTATGCCATCGCTATGTGATTTCAAATTATTTGTGCAGTAGTGGAGTGGGATTTTAAGGAATTAAATGGTGAGAATAATTTAGAGAGAAAAACTCCCCTCAGAGGGTTTGAGTTGTAGATTGTTTTGACAATTGTGTAAGATATAGATTTGTTGATTTTTAACAGCTCCCTGTTCACTATTTTCTTTTTAATTATCCTGTCTAAATCTTTTGGCATTCCAGATAAATCAAAATCTCGGAGTGGTAATGATCCCAAGGAAGCAGCATCTCCTAAAGAGCCTCTAGCACACATAGCTGCACAAACATTTACTTTTCGTGAGCTTGCATCTGCAACTCAAAACTTTAGACCAGAGTGTTTGCTGGGTGAAGGTGGGTTTGGACATGTTTACAAAGGCCGATTGGAAAGCACAGGACAGGTAGGTCATCCTTGGTAATGAGTCGACTGATCAAAGTGGAAGATGAATGCCACCCACGCTTCATGTTTTCTTGGAATTTTGGTTGGTATGTTCAATCTTCCCTTCAATAACTTCTCTTGCCAATTGGTCGTGTGCAGGTGGTTGCTGTTAAACAGCTTGATCGAAATGGTCTCCAAGGGAATAGAGAGTTTTTGGTGGAGGTTCTCATGCTTAGCCTCTTGCACCATCCAAATCTTGTCAACTTGATAGGATATTGCGCTGATGGCGATCAACGGCTTCTTGTTTATGAGTATATGCCATTGGGATCTCTAGAAGACCATTTACATGGTTAGTTTTGCCCAGCCGAAAACACTTTTCTGTATATTCTGCAATCATATACCTAGTTCTGATATTGATGGAAAACTATAGAAAAGAGAAGCAAAATTTGCATATTAGGAGAAGGTTATGATAAGATGCACAGAGAAGTGCTATTGTGGATGTCCGGGTAAAATGAATTTCTGTTAAATATATTAACATCAAGTGTGGATAGTAATGTCTGCACGAGCCTTGGGTTTGAAGAAATAAGTATGACACATGCCTAGGCAGCTCAGCCCATTTTGATGCCTTAAGCCAACGGTCCTTATCCTTCGACTTTAGTTATAGATGAGCTTGTAAAACATATACAAGATGAGGTCTCTCAATTTGTATTATATGTTGATGACATAATTTATAATATTATTATCTTAAAATTAGAACTTTGAAAGAGCCTTTGGGATCTAAAGGTTTAAGGTTGGGTAGAATTATAAGAGAATACATAGATCGTTCTTTTAGATGTAATGGAATAAAACAATCATAGTGGAGATACAAAGATAAACGCGTTGTCCTAAAGAGTGAGAGTTTTAGTTATTTAAGACTTGAAGATGGTGTAATTCAAATGACTAGAGCTAGTGGGCACTGTATCACTTTACACGCTCGATGGGGAAAGGAAATCCGGAGGGCTGAAGAGTGGTGATGAAGTGAGCTCATTTGTAGTGGATTATGAGCCCATTTGACATGGCTTATGCTTCTTGTAGTAGAATTTCATAAGAAAATTATCTTAGGCGAACTTCCTTTAAAAACTTTTATAGCCATACAAAGCACTTATAGAAAATTATTCAAACATATTCGAAAGTAGTTTTTTACCCTTAGAAGCAGCTTTTGGCTTTTTAAAAGTCCTGCCAAATGGGCCCTGTATATTTGTACCAGTTCATTTGTAGTTTGTTAAGGGGTATTGTGGGAGATCATTGAGCCAAAATAAGTAGGGGTGGGTGGTATTCTGCTGGGGGCTATGAAGAAATTGAGAAGAGATTAGGGAGAGAATTAAGCCTCTCGAACTAAAAAGATACAAGGTTCCTATCAGAGAAGTGCCAACGGTTATTGGATTGGTTGTACATTAGGGACGTTGAGTAGTTCCAAATTTACATGAGATAAATGTGCCAAAAGATAAATAGATGGTCATACTAGTGAATAGATAAAATAAAAGAATTTAACCAACTAGTGGATATGCCACTTATTGATGATAGAATAAATGGAGATGGTGAAGACTTAGATGGTTGAGGCACACTCACGTAGACCTTGAAAAAGCTTCCATCTATAGGAGCAATATAAGCTCGATAGACTTTGTTAGAAGATGTATAGGTAGACCACAATTAATATAGGCTGATGTGGTTGCCAAATATTTATACTCACCATACTTAAATCATATTATATTTTTGGCGTAGTAGTTGTTTTATTTTGAGGACCACAATAGAGTTGATATACAGCACTTGTCATGTAAGAAACTACTTATATTTGTTGTATACTATCTATAAAATTACTGTGCATATAGAGTATTTGAGTTGACTAAAAATTGTTAAGAGTAAACTAAGTTTTTAGTTTATAAGTAATAGTACATATTTAAAGATGTGGAAAACTCTTTTACATTTGGTAATCATTTGTCCTTATAGATAAAGAATGTCAAATGATCAAAAGGGACATAACTAAGGTGGAGATGTCCATAGCCACATTTTGCTAGCAAGTTCTCATGGTGTGTGGGTGCAAATCATGCTAACTGAATGCTATGGAGAAGGTGGCTGGAGGCAGATCAAAGGCCTCTCACCAGGCTATGGATTTCAAGGAGGGTCATATATTGAAAATATAGAGGGACTTATTTGTTAAATAAAATGGTGGGATAAGAAAAATTTTAGAGTTCTGCGCAGACGAGGCTAGTTCCACCTCCAACAACTGCTGCTGCAGGTGGCTATGGGAGACTGTAGAATGACTTATTCTAGTAATAATAGTAACAGTTACATTTGGTTACACCCCTCAAAATATTCTGGCATTATCATGAATGAGATTCTTGCCTGAACTTGCCTACCAGTATGGCATTATCATATGATCCATTTTCCATTGTGTAAAGACTTGCACCCATTTTCCTTTTTTTTTTTTTTTTGATAAGACTAAAGCCAATGATTCTCGTTATGTGGTCCTTACATTATCATTGAGTTGTTAACTCAAGAAGGGCACAATGTCAGTACTATATATCATGAAATTTTATTTTATGGGGACCTTTGTCCAGAATAAAATATAAAAAATATGTGCCAGGGTGGGGAGTCATTGGACGTTCACTGTATTTATGAACACTTGCCCTGAGCGTATGTCTTGTTGTTTTCTCTCGAACTATTCAAGAAATACTAGGTAATTCATGACATGCAGCGCTCCTGCCTCACTATAGAGTTAGAGATTGGCTAATGCACTTTCAATTGGATCTGCTGAACAAATTATAGAACTTCACTCTAGAATACTAATTCGATAGGGGGCCTTTCATCAAAATGGGGAAAGGCTTATGACTTGTCTAAGCTCAAGCTGATTTGAATTCCTTGTAGCTCAAAACTAGAATTTATCTTACTGTAATATGACTATGAGAAACCACAATTTGTTTATAGTGGGAAAGAATTTCCAGAAACATTTAGCACGGGTTCAAATTCAATCCATTCATGACTTATCAACTCAAAAAGTTTGTAATGAACAATTCAAACAAATTCTTTTGAGATGTGGATCTCTGATATTATGCTACCAATTTGTCCTATTCCGTAACTTTTGATGTGTGTTGCTTATCGACCTTGATATAAGCAAGGATTCTACCTTTAAGATTCGAAATGAATAAATTCTCCTGAGTTTCCGTAAAAAGCTCAAGAAATGCTGAATGATCATCCTTATTATATTGCATGTGTTCTTTTCTAGCTGTTAGCCTGAGCTTCCTCCTGCAATATAAAAAGGGTAATAGAACATCTTGATTTGTCCCATCATTAGGTTGCTAATTGTTGGAAATTAAGTGGGTACGTATATATTTGTATTCAATAAAAGAGGTAAGAGTAAATATTGTAGACAGTCCTTGGATATTCATATAGGAGAACGAATGGGAAATTCTGGCTTAGAATACAGCCCCATTCACATCACTCTATCTACTTTTCTGAAATGGTAGGACAACATAAGATTCACAGAGGACCATTTAGCTTTTTCATTGTTTAGGTTTGTGCTTTATTTCATGATTTTGAGCTATTTTGAAATTTGGGGTGTCTGAACTAGTGCTGCTAACTTTTGAGAACTTTGTGCAAGTTTGTACATTATTATTTTTTTCTTTAAAAAATAGTAGTGTAAGCCTCCTATATGGTAAATTTATAAATGGTTTATAAATAGGAACGGTAATTGGTCACACAATGCATGGATAATAATTAGTAGTTTTGGATGTGTAGTTGAAATTAATGTTTGACTTTGACTTTGACTTTGACTGAATTTATAAACCAATTTATAAGATGTATCCAACTGGTGGCTAACTCTTATCAACATTTAGGGCTGTTATACTATTGATTATAGCCAATATATTCCTTTAGAAGCCTGCAAATCCATGGCGTGAAAATTATACTATTAGCTCGATTCTCCACTAAGGGCATGAGAAAAATAGAGATATACTATTAGCTCCATAAGAATTGTGCTATTAGCTTGATTCTCCACTGATGGCGTGAGAAAAATATAGTTGAAATAGAAAGTTGATGTATTCCTTGGGGAGAGAGGAGGGATACCAAAAATTTAACAAGCACTTATTAGGGAATCAAGTCTTATTCTTGTGATATTATTTAAAAGTACATAAATCTCTTCATTTATTTAATTAATTTTGAACCCTCTTTCCTGTTTTATGGATATTTAACAACACCAAGGCAATGTGCTTGGAATGAATGTGAAATCTATTGGATGCAATTGGGGTATATTTTAGGCCTCATTTTAGATTCACAGGCTAATCCTTTCGTCAGGCTGAGATCGAGTCTTTATCTGATTTCTACATTTGAGCATCTCTTTGAAAATATAGCCCCTGTTTGAGCCCTATTCTTTCAAACTCATTTTCAACTCTACATTCTTTCAATAATATAATTTTTGCACATAAATCCAAAACTTTTCTCTACCTTTAAACCACACATTCTCCAAAAAAATCACTATTATAAAACTTATTCTACCAAAAAATGGGTCTCAAACGACTCCATAGACAAAAACTGGATTGATTTTGTGCTTGGAAGTTTTTTTAGTTTAATAATTGAGAAGATGTCTATTGGAAACAAAATTGTAAGTGTAAGTAAATAATCCGTTGTCGTCCTTGCCCTTTTCTTCTTTGAAAAGAGTAATTGAATGACTTTTCTGTAGACCTACCCTGTTAATGACATGGTATCTACATGCAGATCTTCCGCCGGAAAAAGAACCTCTGGACTGGAATACAAGAATGAAGATTGCTGCTGGCGCAGCCAAGGGATTAGAATATTTGCATGACAAAGCCAACCCTCCTGTGATATACAGAGACTTGAAATCGTCCAATATACTTCTCGGCGAGGGATACTTTCCCAAGTTATCAGATTTTGGGCTTGCAAAACTGGGTCCCGTTGGTGATAAAACTCACGTTTCTACGAGGGTGATGGGGACTTATGGTTATTGTGCTCCAGAATACGCTATGACTGGTCAACTCACTTTGAAATCTGATGTTTACAGTTTCGGAGTTGTCTTTCTTGAAATCATCACAGGGCGCAAGGCAATTGATAACAGGCAGGCTCCAGGCGAGCAGAATCTTGTTGCATGGGTATGTTGAGTTTTTCTAAGGATGTATATTAAATACTCAACTTGCAATTGCATGGTAATTTATTGGACAGCATGTTGAAATGACATCGATTGATATCTTCTGTTCTTTCATTCCTTTTGTGTAAATGGATGCAGGCAAGACCACTTTTCAGGGATCGAAGGAAGTTTCCAAAGATGGCTGATCCTCTATTACAAGGCCATTATCCAATGCGTGGACTTTATCAAGCACTAGCAGTGGCTGCCATGTGTCTACAAGAGCAAGCTGCCACACGACCCCTAATTGGGGATGTGGTGACTGCTTTGACATATCTAGCATCCCAAACATATGACCCTAATGATCCTCCTCCACAGAGCAATAGAATTGATGCATCCACTCCGAGGCATCGGGATGCACGAAGAAACATGTCTATTGGAACTGATAGCCTGGATGAGTCTGGACGCGGCAGCCACCACGGTTCCCCTTCCGTCAACAAAAATTCGCCTGATTTCAGGAAGAGAGACTCTTTCAAGGAGTTCAATAATGGAGAGTTGCGGAGGATTGAAACTGGTGGTGGGTCTGGCCGGAAATGGGGTTTAGACGATCTAGAGCGTCCTGATTCTCAAAGAGACACACCTGTTAATGCAGGTAGAGGTAGAGAAACTCCAAGGAACCGGGATCTAGACAGAGAACGAGCAGTTGCTGATGCAAAAGTGTGGGGTGAGAATTGGAGAGGACGGAAGAGGGCAAATGGCGGTGTTAGTTTTGACGGTACAAATGATTCGTTGCACTAGAACCTCGATGTATCACTGTTATGCTAGGAGAAGTGTATCTTTCCTCCGTATATAGTCTTGTGTAAGAGAGCCTCAAGTTGGTTTCTTTGGGGCATTACATTGGTTCAATTTATATTGTTGTAGAGCTCAATGTGAAAGGATTTGAGTCATTTTGTTTTGCTTATAGAAAAAGATTTGATCTTCACACGGCTAAAACCAATAAATCAGACCACTCTCCCCTACTCCACCTGCAGATTATGTACTGTATTTATTTTGCTGGGATACACCTATACTGTATACAACACACGAGCTTAAGTGTCATCAGATATACATGTCTCCATTCTCCAAACAGAACGACAGCATTAGCATAACTTGGCAAGCTACTCACAATCTCAACCTAATAGAATTAAACGGGGTTGTACAATTTCTACCTGATCAAACATATTTAGAACTGTAACCTACAAACCGGGCAAATTCAACAAGCACTTCTTTCTCTCTGAACCAATTCTGCAACTCAACTGGTGAGAAAAGAATTTATAAAGAAACATGACACAGGACTAATAAATCTTTCTTTACTATTATATTAGAACTGCAAATTTTGCCCATCGGGTACATATTAAACAGCCCTTGATGGGGACATTTAAAGCGTCCTATATGCCCATCCGAATAAATATTCTATAGTTCAGACAACACTGCATGTGCTCTCTAAAATTTATACTAGTGATGCCAATTTATAATCTGAATAGTAGCATCAGGTCGAACTCTCGTCAGACAACAACGAAGGATCCACCACAATAGTCCGGCATCATTTCTTCTTCTTTCCCTGCCAAAAGACCAAAGCTCGGTTTACCCACCCACAACAAAGCTGCTAAAACAGCAAAATTAAAAACCATATCCACAAGAACATACCGAGCTTACGTAGTCTTTCGTTGATGACTGCTTCCGCTTTTTCAAGGTTGGAGGGGGGGCTCTCAGCAGCTTGTATGGCCATGGCACACTTAGATGGCGTCATATTCTGTTGGGAACAAAAAATTCAAAAGGTTGTAAAAGCTAAAAATACTGGGAATTAAGGTGAAGCTAGAGGTGTCAATTCGGGTGGTCCGGACCGGGTCGGCC
>CAIGRT010175853.1:0-23126 GCA_903798405.1 Fraxinus platypoda
TACCTTTGTATCTTAATTGTAGTATAAAATAATCAGATTGTATACTGAAAACCAAAGTGATATTCACCTTTGTAAGAATTCTACCTATCGTTATAGAATCAAACACGTTGATATAAAATCTTATTTTGTAAAGAACATGGTAGAAAAAGGTATGATCACACTAGTTAAGATTTCTACTGAATTTAATTCTTCTGATCTTGGTACCAAGATACTTCCCTTAAAAAAGTTTAAAAATTATTTGAAGATTCTAAGTATTACTTGAAAGGTAGTATATTTAGAAAGTCAAGCATCTTTATTTTGAAAATTTATACTAACTTCAATTTTTTTGTATTTTACAGGTTTGCTAAAGTAAATAAAATAAGTTATCTTGTTTAAGTGAATTAAATGAAGCCAAAAATAGTTCACTTAGGTGTAGATTGTTAGTTTTTGAGCTGCCTCACTATTCTTGGGCCATTTGACTTGGGCCTATTTGCTATGATCTGGTTGGTCCTGTACTTGTAAAATCGCATTTTGGAAACACCTTTTTAAGCTTATGTCTTGTGGTGATCTGTGACCTTACACATGGTGCATTTGTGGGCATTGGATTTTACTTTTGAGTTGCCATATAAAAGGCACTCTTTGGTCTCTTTTTAGATGAGAGTTTTGTGTGCATGACTTCAGAGTTTTCTGGCTCTTTGTTTTCTCACAATTCCGTTATTCATTCTCTGTAAATCTTGAATGGATTTCTTGATGTACCGAGTATATATTTGTGAGAGAGTGTGGTTTACTGTGGTGAACTTCTATGTGTGAGGCAAGAGTAAAATAGTGAAGAAATCCGTAATTTCTTCATAGATTTTTATGCTTTGTTCTTGGCTAATTTTAGTGATTTGAACAATATCTACTTGTAGATATTTAATGGGTGAGTAGCGTTTAGAGCACGTGAAAATATGGACATGTTAGTGGGTGAAAATTCCTCCGTTTTGTTACTATTGATTTTTTGCGATTTTTTATTTCTACGAACGTTTGTTCAAATACAAACGTTTTTTAATTTTAATATTTTGTTCCAACGCCAATTGGGACCACATGTAGACATAGTTTTAATATTTAGAATGTAACTACAGAATCTCAAACTAAATATGCTGCATCAACATCGTCTACTCCGCTCAACTTGTCTGATCTCCCACAATTTCTTTCTTACAAAATATTCAAGAAAACATAAAAAAAATCAACGATGTAAGAATTAACGACCACTTGGGTTGTTAACAAAGGGTGGCTCCTTTCTTCGTCTCCAACAAATATTTAATTTCTATTTTTTATGTTTATTTTTCTACAAATCCAACTTTTCAAACTACCCCTCAACAAAATAAAGATTGTGGGTCTAAACCCATAAAGCTTCACGTTAGCTCACCAGCTTTTTTTGTGCTTATTTTGTCTTCTTTTAGCTTATTTCTTGATCTTACCGACAACCCACAATGTCAGTCATCGCCGTCGCACCGGCCGTCGGATCATTATGCATCACACGATCAGCTAAAATGGTTTCACGGCCAAGAGTTGTAATGGCCGTGGGATCTAACACCATTTCTGGAGCGTCAATTTTAACAAAGTTACAGAAAGACTGTGCTACTCCTTTGCCAGTTTTGCGCCACGTGGTGGATGCCATGGCTGATGATATGCGGGCCGGGCTTGCCGTTGAGGGTGGTAGTGATCTCAAGATGATTCTTAGCTATGTTGATGCACTACCCACCGGGTATAGTTTGTGCATTATGATTTCTTATTTTTAATTTAATTTTAAGTTGTTTTCGTTTTCGTTTTCCATTTAATTTTTGTAATGTTGTATTTACCAGTTTGCATTGATTTCTTTTTTTCTCCCTCTTATTTTACTTTTAACTTATTGGTGAAATGATTTTAGGCCATGCTTAAAGTAGATAAAGAGGTACTTATATATTGAAAGTTTGTGATAACATACTTAAGAAAAAAGTAGCTTTACAGCTTAGAGTAATTAACATCGACATTGTAGAATTGAGTCGATGGATCAAGTAGCCGAATATTGAATGATGCGAAACATGTTGAATCACCTCATCCAAAAGTTTGAGTGAAAATATTTATTCATTTAAATTTTTTCTTCAAAAATACTGACGGTATAGTGAGCACAAATAAAGAAGGTGTGTTTGATAATAGCATTTTTCTGAATCATAGTTGATGATTAAATGACATAATGCTGTGAAATTGAGATTGATGAAGTTTGATTGTTATGTCTTTAAGAAACGAGAAGGGATTGTTTTATGCTCTGGATCTTGGTGGTACGAATTTCCGAGTGCTAAGAGTGCAATTAGGAGGAAAGGAAGAACGCGTAATTTCCACAGAATTCGAGCAAGTTTCTATCCCGCCTGAGTTAATGTTTGGCACCTCCGAGGTAAATTTAGTAACATCAATCTTGGCCAATTCTAGTTTATCTCCGATGTATTTGTCTGTTGATATATATATATATATTTGCACCTTTTAGGAGCTTTTCGATTTCATTGCTTCTGGACTTGCAAAATTCGCACAAAAAGAAGGCGGAAAGTTTCATCTGCAGCAGGGAAAGACAAGGGAAATAGGATTCACATTTTCTTTCCCGGTGAAGCAGACCTCTATTGATTCGGGCATCCTAATCAAATGGACAAAGGGTTTTGCTGTATCTGGAACTGTTAGTATTTTCTTCATTTTATTAAAATTTAAAGCTTCTAATTCATATCACTTCAGCTAGGCATATCAAAACATTTTTTTATAGTATCATGGGTTGTACTTCGGCTACCACAAGTCCATAACTAATAAAACATTTTATACTATGCCTGCATTTCATTCCACGGAAAATCAGTAATGATTGTATTTTCTGGACTTGTTAATATTGTTTGAGACGAGGAGTTCGAAATTCCTGTCTCTTGGGAGAAGGCATCAAAGCATCATCTAAAGAAGATAAAAGATTCTGAGAATGTTTTCATTTTATATCTTATTTCTTTTGCATTGCATTTTGTTTATTACAATTTTCGTTTGATTTTAACACCTCAAGAAATATATTTCTCTTTACAGGCAGGGAAAGATGTAGTTGCTTGCTTGAACGAAGCTATGAAAAGGCAGGAACTAGATATGCGAGTGTCTGCCCTGGTACACTCATCTTAATCTTTAGAGATTATTACAAGTCTGTCTCAAAATATAATTTTTTACTGGTCTAATTTTGAAAAAATAATATTAAAAAGTAAAAAAAAAAAAAAATTGTATGTGCAATTTTATTTTTTAATTTTTTTTTCAAACAAAGCCAAGCATGATCTTCCAGTGTAGATTCTTGCTTTATCACTGGCGTTCTAATTATGAAATTAGGCCTCTTCAGAATCTGCAATTCCTTAGTTTGGACAACCCAAAGGTTTCTGATGATAATGTGTTTTGTCGAGTTAGGTCAATGATACGGTGGGGACATTAGCCGGAGCTAGATACTGGGATGATGATGTCATGGTTGCTGTTATATTAGGAACCGGAACCAATGCGTGCTACGTCGAACGTGTAGATGCTATTCCTAAACTTCAGGATCCAAGTTCAACATCTGGAAGAACGGTTTGTAGAGCTTCTTACTGGTTTACTTGAGATTTTGTAAATCATTTTTTATTTATAATTTGATATTGCAAATGGACTTTCAGATTGTGAACACTGAATGGGGAGCATTCTCTAATGGCCTCCCTTTGACTGAGTTCGACCGAGAAATGGATGCTGAGAGTATCAATCCCTGTGAACAGGTATCTTCAAATTAATTATTTGTTATATGTTACTGTTTATTACACATGCTTAGTATTCTACTCATATAGTAACTCAACTTCACAATGGCTATATATTAAATGGAAACAGATATTTGAGAAGACAATTTCTGGTATGTATCTTGGTGAGATTGTAAGAAGAGTGCTGCTCAGAATGGCTGAAGCTGCTGACTTATTTGGTCACTCAATTCCCGAAAAATTACTGATGCCATTTTCTCTCAGGTAGATTGCTTTTTTGACTTAAAGACACAAAAAAGTTGCTTAAATTTTACTCATTTTTAAGATTAGCTAAACTTGCTCTAAAACGCATTTATGAATAAAATTGAGGAGTATGCCATGTTTCTCTCTACTGTTTGCAATTGAAATGCTATCTTCCATGAATGAGTGTGCCACTCAAACTATTCATTTGTAAATCAATCCTGAATCTGATTCTTTCTCATCGCCTTATGATATATTTTCATACCTACATCATGCGTGATGTGTTTGCTAACTCCGACAAAAACTGCTTACCATGGTAACTGTTCAAGGCCATAATGTATAAGCATTCAAATCTTTATTAATTTGTTTATGCTGATTTGATCTGGCCTGGCAGAAGCTTTTGGCATTCTATTCACCTGTACAGACCTATATTATATTTTCTTTGTTTGTAATTTAATTTTCTTAGGAAAATACGTGATATTAAGTCTTGTAATAATATAGTTAAGCAGAAGGACAAGAAAGGTATTGCATCAGTCGCCACAAAGTATACAGCCATCTTAGGATTTACAATTTTTTTTTCTGTTATTTCTGATTATAATTTTCATAGACTCACATGTTATTCAATGTATAAAGCCGTCTTAGGATTTACATTCCTTCTTTCTCATTGAATTGCTATCTTATAAATCCATAGCTAATTCTTGAAAAACAGTCTACTTATCAAGTTTATTCACTCTTAAATGGTACTTTGTAGGACACCGGATATATGTGCTATGCAGCAGGATACGTCCAAAGATCTTGAAGAAGTTGGATCTATCCTCTATGATGTTGCTGGGGTAACTTTCTTACTCAATGCATCCCTTTATGTTAGCGTATCCTTCTCTTTTAATTCACGAGAGTGAAAATGCAAGAAGTCGAGATTCCAAGTGCATCCCATTTCATTGTCCGTTTCTTTTACTTGAAGCATCCTGTTTTTGTTAATGAAGTTATTCTTGTCTCCGTCTGTGGATGTATGTCAAGCGCCGTACAACATAAATTCCTCGTGTCGTTACTCTCTTTAATGTTGTACAAACCCAAAATTGAGGGCTTCCTCACAAGGCTGCTAAAGATCTAGTTACAATGGTTATGAATGGCGGAGAGGATTTATGTAGCTCACCTCAAATTTAACAGGAATAAACATCAGTTTTTTGTGTTTTAAGCAAGAAAAAATTGGACAAAAGTCACGTGTCAACGTTAGTCATAATTTTTTGCTTCCCAATCTTGATCTCAGGTGAATTCCAGTACAAACGCGAGGAAGATTGTTATAGATGTGTGTGATACCATTGCAAAACGTGGTGGGCGCTTGGCTGGTGCAGGAATAGTCGGGATTCTCCAGAAGATGGAACACGATTCAAAAGGCCTCATCTTTGGAAAGAGGACTGTAGTGGCAATGGATGGAGGCTTATATGAGCATTACCCCCAGTATAGAAGATACCTTCAAGAAGCTGTAACAGAGCTTCTCGGACCTGAAATCTCGAGAAATATAGTAATTGAACACTCAAAGGACGGGTCCGGAATTGGAGCCGCGTTGTTGGCTGCTTCAAACTCGAAGTATGGGCACGCTATCTAGAATTATGACTTGGTATTGATCTCATTTGTATTGAATTGGTGAATAAGTCTCTCTTGGAAAAGGGACAATCGTTAGGATTTTGTAGTGTAATTTGAATTAGTTAGCAGCGTTTAAGGTTTTGTAGTACTCAGATCTCTCACATTATTGGTGAATTAGTTTGCTTTGTGCTGACATTATTAACAATGTATCCATCCCATTTTATGGTGAACGAGGTTGAACAATAAATTATGAGGTTCGTTGAATTTGTTCGTTCAAATTTTGAACAATTGTTAGCGATATTATTATAACAAAATCTTTTTTACATTGAAGCAGGCCAAGTTGAAGAAATGCCACAGTGTAAAGCATTTTAAATAAGAAATGACCAACTTGTTAAAAGGATAATTTTCTGTACAGACGTTATTTATCCTTTCTACCGCCATCTCCTTGGTCCAAGGCTTCGAAGGTGTGCCTCAACTGAAAGGGAGTAAAAGCCCTTCTTCACTCCTAATATAATTACTAGTGAAGAGAACGTGAGTTGCATGTTAGTTGATCATCGTCGACAAGATAGAAACGTTTTTATTTTGGAATTGATCTTGGTTGATGGTTTCGTTGATCTGATCATGTATGAATTTACTGTAAACGCAAATAGCAAACATTTCTAATTTTATACACATAAAACACCACTGACATCCTCTGTAAAGTGTGCAAGGATGGAATTCTCAACTGCCGTGAAAGACAGTTATAACATTGGGAATCATGAGGCCAAAGGCATTACAAATAGCAACAAACAGCTCAAACAATTGAATGAAGTTACTTTCATTTTGTATTTCCAACCACCTAAATTTCCTGTAGAATCAATTAACATACATGGCAAAAAGTTTATGACCGCAGCATTTCATTAAACTTGGTGTTCATGTTAACCAATTACAATGAGGTACTCAATTCTATGGACATTAGCAGCAAAAGCAACATAAATGCGTGGGTAATCAACACTCAGACTACGTAGACAACCCGAAGAAATTATGATGTACTTTGAGCAAACCTGGGCTTCCTTTTTGTTGGAATTGGGATTGAGGGCTTTCTTTACTGATGGAAGTCAGCTTCCCTTCCTCCCCATCTTTTTATCATAGATCGTCAATTCGTCCTATCCCTTAACCATGTAAAGATAATTCTAAGTACAGTGTAAATATTATGAGAACGTAATAAATGATAATTCAATTCACATTTAATACATTTCATCAAGAATCAAATCAAGATTTCCCCCTTTCCACGCACAAAAAAAAGGGGAGTGAACACGGTCTCGTTATTAAATATGCAAGCAATGAGTCTACCATATTTCTATACCATATACATTGTTCCACAATTATGACATTATCATCTCAAAGCAACAGATATCTGAAGAGAAAAAAAACCCATATTTCCAACAGATAGAATTTGAAGAAAAATCAATGATTTTTTCAAGAAAATGGAGGAGCATATAATGTTAACAACAAGAATATCACATTTTTATGTTCACGTGAAAAATAAAGCAGAAAATTACTTAAAATGGGAGTTCTTCAATCTCTGAGTACAATTTTTTTGCTTGTTTTTCCTCAACCTTAGAATCTTAATTCAAATATTTGTACATAGAAACACAAAAATAGAACAACAGAGTTAATAATTTGGACCCATTTCTTAGTGCATTAGTGCGTTTGCTTATTTGTAGCGAGAAAAAGAAGAGAGGGAAACCCTAGGCTATCGAAGCCAAAATTTCTGGTAGCAATCAATGAGATACACCACATATGCCAACGAAGCAATAACCTGTAACAAGGAGGAGGACGTGACACGGAAATCAGAATAACACTATCTAAACAATTTTTTCACACATCATTTCTAGTAAGTCCTGGCATAATATCTAAAAAAAATAGCAAGAAATGAATAAGAGAAATAGAAAAGCAAACAGAAAAGAAAAGAAAGTGGTAATGACTTACCAACTGAAGAGCAAGAAAGATAAATAAAATATTTCGAGTCTCAAAAAAAGGAAACTTCAAAGTTTGCCATTTCCTATCAGCAACAACATGGACTCTTAAATGATAAGGAGCATTGCAAGTTGTGCAATGAGCAAATGCAAACCTTTCCTGAAGATATAAAAAACAAAAATAAAATATTAAGCAAACTTAAAATAGATACATAAATAACTTACTTTGTGTGATACTTGAGTATTGCATTATTAGCTTTGATCTATAACATGCTTATAACTGAATACACATATTTTATCCAAACTTGAAGAAGCTCATACTCAAATAATAATGGGAATTGCCTTTTGCAGGATGTCCTCTTTTTGCTAATAAGTGACATTAGAAATGATGCTCATCATTTTCAGCATTTTTCTGATAATTGTCTAATGTGAGGAAGAACAAAGTATATGCCCCATAGCTACAATTGGGGGTTCGATACCTGATTATATTTTCATGTTTAAAGATACTAAACCAACAATCAATGTCCCATCAAACCACAATTCTGTGTAATGAAATAAGGAAAAGAGAGTAGTGGATTAAGCAAAATCAATTAGCAAATCAGTAGCTGCAACATTTAAAGTTATTAAGCAAAGTGGATATCATTAGAAGCTAAAATTGAAAGGGCATACTTGTGAAGAATAAATTTTTGGCAACTAATAAAACATACCTTCACAGCACCTCAATGATCCAGACATTCTCGATGAACATACTTTAACATCCCTCTGCACTTGTAAGGTGAAATAAAATCCCTACCTGATAAAGAAAATATGTTACAAATCTGAACATTGTGTTTACATGAAGTGATACTCCGTTAAACTATAGATTGTTATTAATCAAAATATAGGTTCAATACACAGTGAAAGTTATGCTATAATAAATACATAAATAGAACCCATTACAGTTTACACCATAATCTTCAAGAACGTTGGAACACAATGTCATAAAAATACATGTGATCATATTAAAGTCAAAAAAATAAAATCATCCAAAGCTCAACATATGACTAATATTTATTGTCATCAGAAACAATAACCATGTCCCGGACACGGAGACATGTGGAGACATGGGAGCCGTGTCTCCATGTCCCAGACACGAACACATGGGTTCCATATCTCCGTGCAAGATGGAGACACGGACCGGTGTCTCCGTTGCTCACGAAGACACCATATCTCGGCACGGAGGCAAGTGTCTCCGTGTACGTACACGGTGTCTCCGTGCGCGCACGGAGACGTTCTCCGTGGTACAGAGACATAGCCGTGTTTCTCCGTGAGACACGGCGTGTGCCACGGTCTCCGCACGGAGATGTCTCTGTGGCATGGAGACATGGCATCTCCGTGTGCACAGGAAATGTTTTTTTTCCCTCCCTTCTACGACCAACATTCTATCGTTGATACTACACAACCACTCACTCATAAAGTGTTCATTTTTCATCTTCATTATAAACAATTTTTTTTTTGTAAAAGCAGAAAGAAGGTGCACACAACCACTCAACTTACAGTAATAAAAATCGACTCTAACCAACCCCAAAAAGAATTCCTTCAAGAAAATGGAAATTATGCAGAACCCACCTTTAGCCGAGCTTTAATCCAACCAGAACACCACACACAAGAGAGTGAGAGGAGCGTGAAAATGGGAAAAGAAATGTGAAGAAAGAAATGTTGGTGCAGTTGCGTGTTATGGCAGTTTAGTCGGTGCAATTGAGTGGAAAGAAGAAAGAAATGTTGGTTGAAAAGAAAAAAAATTTGAATTACGACGATGGGAAATTGCGCACGTGGCACACTAAGTTTTAGCGTCTTTTATATAGTAGTGAAGTGAATGATTTTAATGTTTATATACTTTTATTATACAGGACATAGATATATATTATATATAGCCTGCTATTTCACATAATAATTTCATTTCAAAATTAACAACAAACATAAAGAGACAAATATCAAGCAAGATATATTGCAACCAAAATCCACTTACAATCTCCCACAAAGCGTATGGGTTGCTTGTTCTTAGAGCAGTCTATAAGTGCTCATTGGTAACAGGCATGGAGTTGTATCTCAGTGTGAATAGAATCGTCTTCCAAATCTATGTTGTCCATTTTCTCTATGTTGCACTAGAACAACAAGAAAATTGTAAGCACAAAATGCTTCAAATACAAATCTTCCAAACCCAAATAGTAAACAAAAAGAATTATACACGTAGTATAGCAATAATACTAACAAGTACTATTTTATATCCATCACCTCAATATTTGTCTTCCATGCATTCAAACAGGTAATAAAGGAATACAACATATCTCATTCATCAGGACTTTTATTGATAATGTCCTTCAAAATCTTGACAAATAAGGTGATACTTGATTATATGCTAATATTTCTTGTCCATAGTACCCTTAAGATGTTACTAAAAAAATAGCCAAAAATATGTATTTGTTACCAACAAAGATTTGTACTTTGAAGGCAAAGAGATAATCTGGTAGCCAAAGCTTCCGTAAAAGAAGGGGAGTCACCCATTGCCCTAGCAAAGCCAACACACTAATATTAAATAAAAGTTCTTAGTAACAAGAATAGCCATAGAACTGTAGTAAACAAAATATCAATAGACTTGCAATCCATTCTGTAATTGCCTTTCCAACTCCATAATACTTCGGAAGTTCATCAATGCCCTCATCCAAGCTCACTGTACTATCCGCATCAAAGCATACATGTATGGCATGACAATTGATATTCACCATGATGACAACAAGAACAATTGACAGGTAGCGTGAAAATTGACAGGAAAACTATAGAAAAAAGAAATCTGCTTAAATTATTGTTTTCTAACTTACTGAACTTCAATGAAATTGTCTTTCCATATATATATATATATACGCGCACGGAGACATGGGTGCCCTGTCTCCGTGATGGAAATACACAAATATAGTCACATGAAGAAAAAAATTGATTTTTGTTATATAGGTTTATAAATGACTATGTTGGCAGTCTCATAGTTAACGATTTAACTGCATTTTACTTCTGAAATAAAAGGATATTTCTCATCAACTTTATCCCAGGCATGTGTAGTAGAAAGAGTACCTTGAAAGTGGTGTCGGGCAATTTTAAATACGATGTCTGCCAATATAAAAATTGTTAGTAAAGAAAATGCAGAAAAAAATCCATAAATATCTAAATCGGAAGAAGGTATAAAGGTAGAAACCTGTAGGGAATTAAGATACTCTGTCTCGTGGTGGCGAATGATATTGGTCAAGGAAACTGCACAATCAGCAAGAGACTGAAAAAGTAAAGTGTTAGAAAAAATTTGACATTCTGGAGAACCATTGTCATATTATTCACCAGTAGCATCTCATATTCATATCATGCAGGTCCTCCTCACCGTTCAAGCAGGTTTCCTCTCAACAGTTAAATCTAAGGACCGTAAAGTTTCTCGTATATACTTGTTTGGGATCCTCTCCTAAGTGCGGAACTATAAGTGGGATGTGAAAACATAACAAGAAAGACTAATAAAATGTTATCATAGCCAGACCTTCCACGTCATTGTCACAGCAAAAATTACTCTTCTATGGTGTTCAGATGCAAAATTATGTGATGGAAAAGAAAAGAATGATTTCCAAACCATGTCCACGAAGAGGACAAAAATTATCCTATCCCATGGGCTACCACTAGCACAAACACCAGAGTAGGTAATCCTATCAGGCATGAAAATGAAAAGAAGATGAAGAGGCTCAACTAGGTTAAAACTCTAGACGATTCGAAGAAGAATTAATATAAATGAATGGCTATATAATCACACAAAGAAAGGGGGAAAATATAATCCAAACCTAAGGTGTATTCCAACTGCACGAGTTTGCCAAATTCTTCTAGGAGCAAAAAATCACAGCATTAGCCTTTCAAATGGAAAGGAAGGAAAAGTTTGCAATGAAAGGTTGCGTGGGAAAATGGAGGAGGAAGAGTGGGTGGTTGCATCAGATAGTGGATAAGCAGGAATGGCGGTGTGAAAAATTTTGACGAATTTTCGGGAATTAAAAAGGAGGGGGGGGGGATATTTTTACGACAATTGGAAATGGCGACACGTGTCCGCCTTTTTTTTTTTTTTTTTTTTTACTTTTACTCTTTTAATATGTAGTGATTGGGTTAGGGATGAATAAGTACAAATTGGGTAGAGAGGCGAGAAAGATTCAAGGTTATCCCTTCTACCAGACTACCACCACCCCATTGGTTCGAGATTTCAAAGGTGTGCCTCGACTGAAATGAAGTAAAAGTCCTGACTCTCAATACAATTATTGGGTTGGGGACGATAAGTATAAATTGGTTAAAGTGGCTAGAAAGATTCAAGGTTATCCTTTCTACCAGACTACCACCACCCTATTGGTCCGAGACTTCGAAGGTGTGCCTTGATTGAAAGGGAGTAAAAGTCCTTCTTGACTCTCAATACAATTATTGGATTCGGGACGATAAATACAAATTGGTTAAAGAGGCGAGAAAGATTCAAGGTTATCCATTCTACCACCATCCCACTGGTGTGAGACTTTGAAGGTGTGGCTTGATTACAAGGGAGTAAAAGCCCTTCTTGACTCTCAATACAGTTACTGGGTTAGGGACAAGTGAGTATAAATTGGTTAAACACGTTAATGAATAAAATCTCACATCGAATAACGATGAAAAACATAGATCAATTTATAAGAGTTTGGGATACTCCTCTTAGTAAGGTTGACATTTTAAGATGGAACCTCAAATCTTAACATGGTATCAGAGCCCGTTAAGCTTTAACGAGCAATTCGATCCGATTAAAATTCAAAAAACTTGAGCACGCGGATTTCAATATTGGTCTGCTCAAACGAGCCACCATCTTGCGGGGAGCAAATATTTGAGATTACATCTTAAAAGATTAACCTTATTAAGAGGAGTAACCTAAATTCTTATAAATTGATCTATATTTTTCATATTTATTCGATGTGAGATTTTATCTCTTAACAAAAAAACACGAAAAAGATTTAAGGTTATCCAAGAACAAAAAAGATTTAAGGTTATCCAAGAACAAGGAAAAGTATTATGTGCTGTATTTTCCTTCTGTAAAAGTTGGGAAAGAAAAAGTAAAGAAACATAAGCTTCAAAAAGAAAGGTGAATCTACCAAAAAGAATCGCAAATCGTTAACTGGCTTCATTAGTTTTATTTGAATCAATTTTTGATATAAAATTGAAGGGTCTACAGTGGAAGGGTAACTTTGGCAGTAGTTCACCCAACTTCATTATGTTATAATTAAATTATTCAACTTATATTTTTATTTCGATTTATCCATTTCATTCGTAACCATCAAAATTAATGAAATTCACGAACGAACCTTTTTTTTTTTTTTTTGCAATACAAATTTTATATATACATATTTTTTTGTTTTAAAAGGTGAATCTTCTATGGCAATGATGTGTACATTGGACCATTTTGTCTACCAAGTGACAAATTTCTTGACTAGGTCTAGGTCATGAACTTCATCATCCATGTAACGAAATCTGTCAATTTTGGTAATTAATTACATACTGAATGTAGTAAAATTTTAAAAATATATTTTTTACAATCCAAATTAAATAATACTATAAATTTACATAATTAAGTTGGTCGACCTCTTAGTCCATCAACATTCCAAAATAGGCCCATCAAAACCACCAAGAGCCCATCAAATCAGCAGCTTCTCCTTCAATCAGACAGCAACAGAATTCCAGTGAAGTGGACGCGAAGAAAAGAACCTCCCTCTTTACAAATCAACTCTACATGACACACTTCTCTCTCACACTGCAGATTCAAAAGAAAGTATTTGTCCTAATTTTGGCTTGTAATACTTGATCAGAAAATGGACAATGATAAAGGGATGATGATGAAAAAAGGTGCAGAAATTGATACAACTGCACCCTTCCGTTCAGTTAAAGAGGCTGTGGTTTTATTTGGAGAGAAAGTTCTTGCTGGAGAAGCCTATGTCAATAATCTTAAAGAGGTGACTACTCATGCATGCAGTTTTTTTTCCTCTTTAAATGCAGTTTCATATTGGTTCTTATTCTATTCATATGTATGTTTCTATTTTTATTGTGAAAGAGTTCATGTTCGAGAGTGATAGCACCCATGGCCCAAGAGGGAAAATGATGAGAGGGTTGAGGGTTCGAATCCTAAGACTAACATTTTAGTAAATGATTGTACCAAGGCCAAGACGGGAGATGTTCCAACAAAAGCTTCTTCGAGAGGGATTCTAATAATAAGTCCTCATATCGACTTGGATTGCTTTGACTCTATACTTTGTTAGCATGTTTGTTAACGTGGCTTAGACGCTATACTCAAGTGTACTGAGGAGAAAAAAACATTATCACGTCAATTATGCTGTACGCTAAAATCTAATATGTTACATACCAAGCACACACCAAAAGATTTTATTTTTGAACAAAAGGAAAACATCATTTGCAAAAGATTATGTTACCCCAGCTGGATGTGCTTTTCTATGATTCTTTTTTTTTAAAATGATTTTTTTTTTTTAATAACAAGCTGTTTGTATTTAGATAATTTCAAATAAGATCTTCAGATATGGATTCTGTTTTACAAATTATTAAAACGAGTAATGAATCAATGAAAGAAAGAACGGTAGTGTATAGCATATTCGGTGCAGTTCTATTCTAAATATTATAATAAACAAGATTGTAATTTCTTTTTTCTTTTGTTGTCCAGAATATTGCATAACTATCTAAATATTCATATATAATATTCTTGTATATGTTTGAATATAACAAAGATAGAACGCAAAAATACAATATAACACTATACCCAGTGGCGGAGGTAGGGGTGGGCTACAGCCCACCCTTGTCCATGCCCACCTCCTTTTAAAAAAAAAAAAAAATTTTTTATACCCATTGTGTTTTCACCGTTCAAGTCCAGTAGTCCACAGTTGAAAATTTTTGTCCCCCGTACCATTAAATCCTGGCTCCGCCCCTAACTATACCGTATACGTAGATCTTCACTTTGCTTCCTGTCAAGAAATGCCATTTCTATGTATAGTACATCTTTAATCATTTGAATAAATAAAAATTATACGTTTTACCCTTTTCAACAATCATTTAATATTAATTGGCAATGAATCAGAAAACCTTTAGCCCACAACAACATTATTAACCACAAAAGTTGATAATGAAGTTTCTTTTGTGCTCATGATGTTCCAATGTGGCTTAGCATATATGTTTATGTTACAAGGCTTCAATATGTGTATTTAGTTTCTCGGGTACGATTTTGTACATTAGATTAAACATGATTGGACAAAATAATTGATTCTAACTACATAGAAGTTGATGTTTCATCGTGGTCATAATATAAGTTATGGAAAACTTCATTTCTATTATTGTAACTTTGTGTGACACCAAGGGACAACTTTTTACCCACTTTAGCGGTTATAGAAGGCCTACATTCGAGTAGCGGTTTATCTCGAAATATTATGTTATTTGCTAATAGATGCAGGACGGAACAAGAGAATACGTCCCTTCCAGGGTTGGAACGATGAAGGCTGAGCTAGAGGAGATGAAGAATAACCTCAAAAGGGCACACGAAGAAAGCATGTTAATGGCTAGTTGTCTCTCGTCCTTGCAACAAGAGCTCGAACAGACTAAAAGAGAATTGAATCAACTAAAAGAACGCGAATCTGAAAAACAAGCAATAAATTTGGATATCGAGCACCTGAAATTTGTCGAAGATTCGACGAGATGTGAACTCAAAACCCAAAAGACTAACCGAAAAGTCGAGTTCCAAAAGAAGAATTATGTGAGATCTGTATCACAAGTCATGATGCCACCAACTGGTGATGCTGCTGTGCTCGAAAGGCACCCTTCTGTCAAGAAGAAGAAAAAGATACAATTAATTCCGTTTATTGGGGGGATTTTTCCCTGGAAGAAATCAGGTAGCTCTGAAATTGCTTGACCAAAATGCATGAAATTTGGGGATATTTTGCAAGTATTATAATAAAATGAGGAGATAATCTGTCAGAATTAAGGTTTTTGAATAAGGTTTAAATATTGAGAAAGTACAGTTGTTTTTTCTTATTCATATTCAATATTTTATATTTGTTGGGCTGTTAACAGAGTAAGGAAACATTCTTCCTTTGCAATGTGCCTACGATCAATTTTAGGATAATTCTTTCATTTTAATTTGAATCCATTTCACTATTAGAATGTTAACATAAAAAAGATATTTAACAGAGCGAAATGAACTTTACTTCAAATCATTACACGGTGTGAGAAAATACACATGAAACTGTAATTGAATATAAGATAGAAATTTCACAACTCAAATGAAAATTCCAACTGTCATTCAAGTGGTCTGTGACTAAAAGGTTAAAATTATTCAAAAAATATTTCCTTTATTCCAAAACCAAACGTTGATGGTTGAACTAATTACATAAAACAGTGGCGCTTCCTTGAATCTGTTTATTGCCTAATAAACTCACGAACATATCTTTTCATTGTCAGCTTCGACTAATTATTATTTGTGGTAGGTGCCTAGTCCGTGGCACTTTCGTTGCACAATATTGCCATCGGAGGACAAGATACGAGCTATTGTTTCTCGCCTGAAAAAAGTTCACGAAAAACTTACAGATGAATTCCGTGATTGATAAGTTCGGTGTCGAGATTTGGAATTCTCAACATTGTAACAAGGCCTTCGCCATTTCATTTTAAATATAGTGTCGTAATTGAAGTCTATGACATACCACGAGATCTAAAGAACAGCTAAGGTGAAGCATCCATAGAAGGGAAAATAATGAAGACTATGCCATACAATAGTTTAATCCATTTAAATGAGACTCTTCCTAACTTGAAGATCAAATAAACAGACATAACTCTACAATTTCTGTGCATCTCCATATGATTGAACCCTTTGACACAGGTTGCAATTTCTGTAGCGTGAGCAATTCGTATTGAAGCTGCAAGATTCCAGTGAGTTGGAGCATGTGCACAGTCAACAAGAAAAAGGCCAGGATGGATTGGCGACAAGGATACAATAGAAGAATTCTCTAGAATGAGATTAGTT
Source organism: Fraxinus platypoda (assembly GCA_903798405.1). Taxonomy (NCBI): domain Eukaryota; kingdom Viridiplantae; phylum Streptophyta; class Magnoliopsida; order Lamiales; family Oleaceae; genus Fraxinus; species Fraxinus platypoda. The sequence goes on from CAIGRT010175853.1 coordinate 16,581, forward strand.
AGACTGCTTTGTACAAATTGTATTGCTTCAGTTTGTTTTGTTTTCACATGTAAATTAGTTAGGTAGTTTGTTAGGAAAAGATTCCATTTATTACTGTATATATTCATTGCATTCCCCTGTGTACAATATACAGATTTTCATTGAGTAATCAATACAGAGCTTTCCACTTCATTCCAATTTATTCATTGATATCTTTTATCTTTCAAAAGTTTGCATGGTATCATAGCCATAAATGGAAGAATCTAATTCAGCAAATACAAACTCCCCCACAGATGCAAACACTAATCCAAATCAAATTCAAAATGCACAGCAAATAGAAAAAAGAACTTCAACTGTCCTTTCTCATGATCCAACTCATCCCAGCAGCCTTTATTATATTGGAAGCAATGATAGAAGTGGTCTTATGCTAGTCACTTACGTCTTGGACTCAAACAACTACTACTTCTGGGCCCGTTCAATGAGACGGGCATTAAGGATAAAAAACAAGTTGGGATTCATTGACGGTTCCCTATGTGAACCAAATGATCTCAGTGATCCATTGATGGAGCATTGGCTAAGGAGTAATGATATTGTCATAACATGGATGCAAAATGCTATGGCAATTGACATTAAGAGCAACACCATTTATGCTGAGACTACTCACCTTCTTTGGCTTGACCTTGAGCAGCGGTTTTCGCAACAAAATGCTCCACGTGTTTTTGAAGTTAAAAAGGACATCACAACCTTGATGTAGAACCAGGATTCTGTGAGTATTTACTATTCCAAGCTCAAAATTCTTTTGGATGAACTGATGAATTATGAGAGTATTCCCAATTGTACTTGTGGGGGCTTGAAAATAGTAGTTCAAAACCAACAGAGAGACCGGGTTATGAAATTTTTAATGGGGCTAAATGAGTCCTAAAAGGAGATTAAAGCTTAGATCCTACTGATTAAGTCATTTCCGAGTTTGAATGAGGTATACTCTTTGATCCAACAAGAGAAGAAAAGGCGAGAAATATCTAATCCAAGTCCTGTGAATTCTGATTCTATGGCCTTTCTGAGCAGAAGAAACTACAGAGAAACAGGAAACCAAAGTTACTCATCACAGAAAAAGGACCGATATTACTGTACTTATTGCAAAGTTGCAGGTCACTCCTTGACAGGTGCTTCAAGTCAAATCCTAACAAGTCACCATGCTCTTATTGCTAAATGACAGGACACTCAGTGGATAAGTGTTATAAATTGAATGGATATCCGCCGTGACACAAGTTTAATCACAAAGGAAAAGATGCTGTTAACATGGTCTTTGCAGGAACAACATCTAGTCAAGAAGTAATGAAGGACAAGGGCCAAGTATTCTCAAGTCAGGAGCAATACTCTCAGCTGTTGGTGCTAATTAGACCAGCAACAAGTCCTCAACAACTTCCTTCCTCATCAAACAATTCTCAAACACCTACTAATCCAAATGACTTTAATCACAAAATGTCTAGTATACCACTAAGTTTAACTACATTTCATTATGACCATGGAAACATTTCTGAAATCCCATGGATCCTTGACACTGGAGCAACAGAACATGATCTGTTCTACCTGTTCTTTTACATTCATTCAAGCTAATGTCTCTTACTGTATGGGATTACCAAATGGAGAAAAAGCCCCAGTCACACCCGTTGGGACTATTAAAATCTCAGAAGATATCACTCTGCATAATGTGCTTTGTATTCCTAGTTTTTCCTTTAATTTGATTTCAGCAAGGAAACTTGCTCAAACTGAGAATTGCTGCCTTATTTTCTTTTCTAACTACTATTCTATCCAGGACCTTTCGACCTGGAGAATGACTGGAATGGGTGAGGTGAAAGGTGGACTATATCACATGGTGAAAAAGCAAGTTTCTCTCTCAGCTTTATCAGATATTGTCAATCAGTTCAAGTGTCTGTTTTCCTCTTTTGAATCTGCTAAGAATAATGAGGACTATGTTTTATGTCACTACAGATTAGGCCATTCTTCATGTTCTGATTTCACTCTTAAAGAAAATCTCCTTATGTCTCCTAGTATAAGTCATTGTCATATTTGCCCCTTAGCAAAACAACACAAGTTACCTTTTAATATTAGTCACCGCAAGATAAGAAAATGTTTTGAATTAATCCATTGTGACATTTGGGGACCTTGTAATGAATTAAGTAGAGATGGCTCTGAGTATTTCTTATCTATTGTTGATGATTTTAGTAGATGCACATGGATCTACATGCTGGTTTTAAAATTTGATGCCACCACTGCTTTACAGAACTTTTGTACCATGATTGAAAATTAGATTGAGACTAGAATTAAAACTATTAGAACTGATAACGGAGGATAATTCAACATGACAAGATTTTATTCAAAAAAAAAGGCATAATACATTAAAGGACTTGTGTTGAAACACTAGAACAAAATGCGGTGGTGGAACGAAAACACCAACATATCTTGAATGTGGCAATGGATTTACAGTTTCAGAGTAAACTCCCTTTAAAATACTAGAATGATTTTGTATTGACAGCAGTATATTTAATAAATGGAACACCAACCCCAGTTTTAAACAACAAAAGTCCTTTTGAAGTGTTGTTTCAAACCAAGCCTAACTATAGTCATTTAAAGGTTTTTGGTTGCCTAGCCTTTGCTACCACCCTTGTCAGTGGCAGACACAAATTTGATCCTAGATCCAGGGAGTTTGTTTTCATTGGCTATCCTTTTGGGATAAAAGGGTATAGACTGCTGGATTTAAAAACAAAGAAGGTTTTTATTTCAAGGAATGTTACCTTTCATGAAAACATCTTTCCATTTAGAAACATTAACTCCAACAGAAATAGCCATTTGACTGATTTCAACCATCTAAGTTTTACATAAAATCCTGTTATTAGCAATGATCACATCACTTCCTCATTTGATAACACCAATAACAGAGATGTTGAACATGATCTTTTAAACCATTTTGACCCTCCAATTCTCATGAGAACACCAATCAAAACACAGAGTAACCTGCCACTGATATCTTGGAATCAAATCCACCTGTCATTAGTCATTTACCTCGCAAGTCCAGCAGAATTTGAAGAGCTCCTTCTCACTTGCAAGACTTCATGTGTCAACAGGCATCTTCACCTTTCCCACTCCAGAAATTCGACAGCAAAAAGGGAATTGGTATTACAGGTAGTATTTTTCCCCTTAATGATAGTGTTTCATATGATAAATTATCCACTTGTCACCGTGCTTTTGCAACTTCAATAACAAACCACACAGAGCCTAAAACTTATCAAGAAGCCTTATCTTCTCCCGAATGGTGTACTGCCATGAAAGCTGAGATTGAAGCTCTAGAACTTAATGACACTTGGACTTTAACCAATCTACCACCCTGTAAAGAAGCTATAGGATGTAAGTGGGTTTACAAGGTGAAATTCAATGCGAATGGCAGTGTTAAGAGATTCAAGGTACGTTTAGTAGCTAAAGGATACATGCAGCAGGAGGGGCTTGATTATCACGAAACATTCTCTCATGTGGCCAAATTGATGACCATTAGAACCTTACTAGCAGTTGCAGCAATCAAAGGATGGAGCTTGTGTCAATTTGATGTGAATAATGATTTCTTGCATGGTGACTTGGATGAAGATGTTACATGGAACTACTCCTCGTTATTTCAATGCCAGCGGAAACAAAGTCTGCAAGTTGCAGAAAAGTCTCTATGGATTGAAGCAAGCTTCATGCCAATGGTATTCAAAACTCTCCAATTTTATTGTCAAACAGGGTTACATACAATCAAAGGCAGATTACAGCATGTTTACTAAGTCGATTGGTAATTTGTTTACTGTTATTTTAGTATATGTTGAGGATATAATAGTTGCTGGGAACTCTATTGATACCATCAATGAGCTCAAAGTTTCCCACAATGATAAGTTCAAGATCAAAGACTTAGGGAAATTGAAATACTTTCTAGGTATTGAGGTAGCAAGAATTGAAGATGGAATTCACATATGCCAAAGAAAATATGCTCTAGATATCTTAGCGGATTCAAGCACTATTGGTTCTAATCCTGCTAGAATTCCTCTTGACCAAAACGTGAAACTTAGCAAAGATGAAGGGGAGCTACTACCTGAACCATCACTTTACAGGAGATTGGTAGGAAGATTACTATATTTAACCATCACCAAACCTAATCTTGCATATTCAATTCAATTATTAAGTCGGTTTATGGGAAGTCCTAGAATGCCACACTTACATGTTGCTCATAAGGTGTTACGATACATCAAGAGAGCACCGGATCAAGGGCTATTTTATCTAGAGGTGGCAATGGGCCGAGCCAAGCCGGCTCGAGCTTGGCTTGGCCCGTATGCCCACAAGCCGAGCTCGTGGCTCTTTTATAACGAAGCTCGGCTCGTTACTCACGAATCGAGCTCGGCTCAGCCCGTGAGCTCATGGTTTGCGAGTCGGCTCGTGAGCTCGTTAAATTTTTTTTAAGATATACTTTTTTTCTGAAAAAAATAAAAAAATAACCCTTCACAAAGACGAGAGGCTCGGCTCGGCTCGGCCCGTATGCCCACGAGCCGAGCTCGTGGCTCGTTTATAACGAAGCTCGGCTCGTTACTCACGAATTGAGCTAGGCTCAGCCCGTGAGCTCGTAGCTCGAGAGTCGGCTCGCGAGCTCGGCTCGTGAGCTTGTTAAATTTTTTTTAAGATATACTTTTTTCCCTGAAAAAAAATAAAAAAATAACCCTTCACAAAGACGAGCACACAAGCTTAGCTCACCTAGCGAGTTGGCCCGCTCGGCTCGTGCTTGGGCTCGTCATTTGACGAGACCGAGCAGCCCACGAGCCGAGTGGCTCGTGAGCCGACGAGCCGCTCGGCCCGTTTGCCACCACTAATTTTATCCTACAAAATCAAGAATACAGTTAGAGGGATATTGTGATTCAGATTGGAGGGAATCTGTAGACCCCAGAAGGCCAATGACTGATTATTGTGTGTTCATTGGCAAAGCCTTAATATCATGGAAATCAAAGAAACAACATGTGGTGTCTCGATCTTTTGTAGAGGCTGAGTACACGGCAATGGCAAATCTCTATTGTGAACTTACTTGGCTTAAAAATCGAGCATCCTAAAGCAGCAATCCTAAATTATGACAATAAGGCAGCTATTTACATAGCTACAAATCCCGTGTTTCACAAAATAATGAAACATATTGAACTCGATTGTCATTTGGTTCGAAACAAGATACAAGATGGGAGAATTGTGACTCAACATGTTTCCAGTAGTTCATAGATTGCTGATGTTTTATCCAAGTCTTTAAGCTCACGGAGTTTTTATTCGTGTCTATCCAAGATGGGAGTAGTGAACATCTACTCTCCATCTTGCGAGGGGTTATTGAAGCTGCAAAATTCCAATCAGCCAGAGCATGTGCACAGTCAGCAAGAAAAAGGCCATGATGGATTGGTGACAAGGATACAACAGAAGAATTCTCTAGAAGGAGATTAGTTAGGCTGCTTTGTACAAATTGTATTGCTTTAGTTTGTTTTGTTTTCACGTGTAAATTAGTTAGGTAGTTTGTTAGGAAAATATTATATTTATTGTTGTATATATTCATTACATTCCCCTTTGTACAATATACATATTTTCATTGAGTAATCAATACAGAGCTTTCAGCTTCATTCCAATTTATTCATTGATATCTTTTCTTTCAAAAGTTTGCAATTCGACACGCATCAAGTGAACTTTTTACCCAAACCTTAAAATCAAACAATAAAGAGGATTAGTCGAACACATTAACTAAAACAAAGTTGGACATGAATGAATTCACAAAACCAACTATATCCACAAAAACGTACATCCTACAATGTGATAATTGTATTCAATTGGACGTTTTGCCGAATAGATAACACATTCTGAAACAGGTGCAAGACAATACATAAAAATCAGAATTAGATAGAGTGCGTATTGAATTCTCAAATAGCCATTAAAAAATAACCTATATTTTAAATTTCAAAATATCAAAATGAGATGAATTCTCAGCATCATTATCAACAAAGTTGTTTGAATTTTGAGATGGGGCGCTGAAATGAGTACAAATTATGAAAAGAACTATGTTACGCCTCAAAATCGAGGTTTAAAAGGAAGTCGACACTTCAAAATCGAAGCACTATGTAAATGGCCGAAGCTCTGAAACCGAAGCGTAGGCAAGTGGCTGAAGCTTTTGAAATCGAAGCACTATATAAAAAGTCAAAGAGGAAGCCGAAACTTTTGTTGTTTGACATGATAAGGTCATAAAATGAAAAATGTCCTGGGTTCTACTAACTTTAGCCTAGTGGTGGCAATGGGTCGAGCCGAGCCGGCTAGGCCCATACCCGCACGAGCTCGTGGCTCGTTGCCCGAGCTCGCCCAAAACGAGCAGCTCGAGCTCGTCGGCTCGTCCTTTTAGACCTTTTTTTTAACACTACTATAACTAATTAACTAAACCTTAAATTCAAAAAATATACATATACACATTTTCTATTTTTTTATAATATATATTTTCCAAAATATTTATAATTTTTAAAATAATAAATATAT